>OX637863.1:20203992-20206492 GCA_951802705.1 Netelia virgata | reverse complement strand
TCTTCAAAGTTCTTTTCAACTTTCCCTCACGGTACTTGTTCGCTATCGGTCTCGTGGTCATATTTAGCCTTAGATGGAGTTTACCACCCACTTAGAGCTGCACTCTCAAGCAACCCGACTCTAAGGAGAGATCCTCCCGAAGCGCTTCCCGGTCACTACGGGCCTGGCACCCTCTACGGGTAATTGGCCCCATTCAAGATGGACTTGGACTCGGGCATACGCCTCGGGATGAGTGGATCCTCCCGAACACTACATTTCCCAGCGACAATGCCGCGGGATTCAGTGCTGGGCTCATTCCTGTTCGCTCGCCGCTACTAAGGAAATCCTGGTTAGTTTCTTTTCCTCCGCTTAGTAATATGCTTAAATTCAGCGGGTAGTCTCGCCTGCTCTGAGGTCGTCAAGTCAATTAGACTGAGATTACTTCAAGTGTTCGATTTATACACGCCGGCGACCGAGATCAACGCGTATTGCATGGTGGTGTTGTCTGTGTGTGAGTGTGTGGTGTGTGGCGCGTACGCACACCACCACGACGACGACACACGACACTACTCTCGTGGCGAGATGAGAGCCAGGGAAAAAGAGATCGTTCGAATGATTTCTCCGTCGTCGTTCTTTTCTCTGCTGGTTGAATATTATAAACAACCCAACAACACCGCGACACGGCTACGCAGTCGCATCTGTCCTTTCAAACTACAAGTAGCCCATGGACCCGATCGACCGGCCGTGCGGTTTGTGTAGAACGAGAGCGAGAATCGTCTCTCCGGCTCTTGGCTTTACTCGCCACGCACACGCATCCGCAAACTCGGTACGACGCAAATATCTCAAAATCTTCGATAATCTCGTTGACACGATGGCCGGATACATGCAGCAACAGAAAGCTTTTTACACTTTAATGCGCCAATAATATATAATCCGAAACGGGCATCGCTTGACGGCTTCTGAAAGAAACGTGGGAGTGGGCGGGGGCTTCGCCCGGAAGGCAGATCCGTCTCTCGTTAAGAGAGACTGCGCGCGCGCGCTTTGCTATGCACAACGGATGAAAAATGCCATATTATTATATATCGCAAAAAAATTTCAATTCGCGTTCTAACGATGTTGCTCTGCAAAGTCACTTCGGCACAAACACTCTTATCACACATATGATGAAGATATGTCCGGGGCCCTTCCCCTTTTTCGGCTTGCCCACAATCCACAATTTCAATCGTTCGCCGAAAATATCATTTAAGACGACGCCGAGGGAGCGCGCTTCTTCGGCGCGTTGCCGGGCGCCCCTCGACGAGCGTCCACAAAGTTCGCTTTATAATATAAAAATATAAGCAGTCTTTATGCGTAAAACGACCCTCAGCCAGGCGTGGTCCGGGAATTGTATCCGAGAACCGCAATGTGCGTTCGAAATGTCGATGTTCATGTGTCCTGCAGTTCACAAGTTGACGCGCAATTAGCTGCGTTCTTCATCGACCCACGAGCCAAGTGATCCACCGTTCAGGGTAATCGTATGGTTTTTTCATTTTTCTTTAAAACACAGCTTTATCAACACAATCTCAACGGGAACGAGCGCGCATTGAGCGACCCCCGAATTCGCCGTGACAAAATGTTTCGCGAGTCCGCGTACGAGACGCGCGTTCTCGCGAGCCGTCAGTCAGAGATGATATTCTCACACACTCCGAACGGTCGCACCGTTAGGCGCGACACGATCATCGTTGTTCATGAGAGTCACGTGACCGCGACAACGAGGCCAATCGATAAGTGGTCGGATTTTTTGTTAAACATCGGATATAAATATCAACAGAGTTTATAAACAAGCACCGATACCGTTCAAATTCGTGTATGCGCGCGTGCAACCACGATTCTGGGCGAAATTTCATTTAAAAGCCTCGGAAGACTCTGACAAGATTTTTGCCACGAGAATTCCTCTCCTCTCAATAATCAACGGTTTCGAGAGCGATCGCCCGATCAGCAAATAGAGGAGATAATTCGTCGTCCCGGTGAGAGACGACTCTTTTTCTCTCTTTCCGCCTCTCTTCTCCGACGCTCTCCTGTTCTCCGTTATATTGGTATATAGGCTGCCCAGACTCGCGCAAACAACTTTTTTCCACCATTTTGACTGGCCTCCGGAGTTGTCTTTGGAAGGAAAGTGTTTTATGAGCGAGGGGAGGAGGGCGGGGCACGCCGCGCGCGCGGCGACGCAGTCTCGAGGGACCGCATCGCACTTCGTCACAAACGCCGTTCCCTCTCTTCCTCTCCTTCCTCCTCATCTCTTTTTCTCCACTCTCGCGCCTTCCGACACCCTCGTTCGAAATTCGTGACTAATTGAGAAGGCATCTCGCGTGAGATCGAAAACCCCATCCCCACACGCCCCGCGTCGCCGCCTTCGCTAAAAGGGGGCACGGGGGGGCAGGAACGGTGTGGCCGAAAACACCGGCCTCCACAATTTTTATAGTAACACGAATATTGGATATTTTTTCGGTAACACATGGACAGGCGCGTCAGCGTCCCTCTT
>OX637863.1:20196492-20198992 GCA_951802705.1 Netelia virgata | reverse complement strand
AATAAAAAAAAAAAAAAAAAAAAAAAAAAAAAAAAAAAAAAAATTACAAGTCCAACGCCGCTCGCGTCGTCTATAGTATTGCTCGGACGCGTGGACCGATCGGGCGTGGAATTTTGCCCGTGGACCGATCGAGGGCATGAAACGAGGCGTGGACCGATCGGGGTCGAGAATTGAAGAGCGGACCCGTGTCCCGCGGGGAGTTCGAGAATGAATATCGACAGGATCCGGCTGTTGAACGGGACGGAGAATAAAAAAAAAAAAAAAAAAAAAAAAAAAAAAAAAAAAAAAAAATTACAAGTCCAACGCCGCTCGCGTCGTCTATAGTATTGCTCGGACGCGTGGACCGATCGGGCGTGGAATTTTGCCCGTGGACCGATCGAGGGCATGAAACGAGGCGTGGACCGATCGGGGTCGAGAATTGAAGAGCGGACCCGTGTCCCGCGGGGAGTTCGAGAATGAATATCGATAGGATCCGGCTGTTGAACGGGACGGAGAATAAAAAAAAAAAAAAAAAAAAAAAAAAAAAAAAAAAAAAAAAATTACAAGTCCAACGCCGCTCGCGTCGTCTATAGTATTGCTCGGACGCGTGGACCGATCGGGCGTGGAATTTTGCCCGTGGACCGATCGAGGGCATGAAACGAGGCGTGGACCGATCGGGGTCGAGAATTGAAGAGCGGACCCGTGTCCCGCGGGGAGTTCGAGAATGAATATCGATAGGATCCGGCTGTTGAACGGGACGGAGAATAAAAAAAAAAAAAAAAAAAAAAAAAAAAAAAAAAAAAAAAATTACAAGTCCAACGCCGCTCGCGTCGTCTATAGTATTGCTCGGACGCGTGGACCGATCGGGCGTGGAATTTTGCCCGTGGACCGATCGAGGGCATGAAACGAGGCGTGGACCGATCGGGGTCGAGAATTGAAGAGCGGACCCGTGTCCCGCGGGGAGTTCGAGAATGAATATCGACAGGATCCGGCTGTTGAACGGGACGGAGAATAAAAAAAAAAAAAAAAAAAAAAAAAAAAAAAAAAAAAAATTACAAGTCCAACGCCGCTCGCGTCGTCTATAGTATTGCTCGGACGCGTGGACCGATCGGGCGTGGAATTTCGCCCGTGGACCGATCGAGGGCATGAAACGAGGCGTGGACCGATCGGGGTCGAGAATTGAAGAGCGGACCCGTGTCCCGCGGGGAGTTCGAGAATGAATATCGACAGGATCCGGCTGTTGAACGGGACGGAGAATAAAAAAAAAAAAAAAAAAAAAAAAAAAAAAAAAAAAAAAATTACAAGTCCAACGCCGCTCGCGTCGTCTATAGTATTGCTCGGACGCGTGGACCGATCGGGCGTGGAATTTTGCCCGTGGACCGATCGAGGGCATGAAACGAGGCGTGGACCGATCGGGGTCGAGAATTGAAGAGCGGACCCGTGTCCCGCGGGGAGTTCGAGAATGAATATCGACAGGATCCGGCTGTTGAACGGGACGGAGAATAAAAAAAAAAAAAAAAAAAAAAAAAAAAAAAAAAAAAAAAAATTACAAGTCCAACGCCGCTCGCGTCGTCTATAGTATTGCTCGGACGCGTGGACCGATCGGGCGTGGAATTTTGCCCGTGGACCGATCGAGGGCATGAAACGAGGCGTGGACCGATCGGGGTCGAGAATTGAAGAGCGGACCCGTGTCCCGCGGGGAGTTCGAGAATGAATATCGATAGGATCCGGCTGTTGAACGGGACGGAGAATAAAAAAAAAAAAAAAAAAAAAAAAAAAAAAAAAAAAAAAAATTACAAGTCCAACGCCGCTCGCGTCGTCTATAGTATTGCTCGGACGCGTGGACCGATCGGGCGTGGAATTTTGCCCGTGGACCGATCGAGGGCATGAAACGAGGCGTGGACCGATCGGGGTCGAGAATTGAAGAGCGGACCCGTGTCCCGCGGGGAGTTCGAGAATGAATATCGACAGGATCCGGCTGTTGAACGGGACGGAGAATAAAAAAAAAAAAAAAAAAAAAAAAAAAAAAAAAAAAAAAATTACAAGTCCAACGCCGCTCGCGTCGTCTATAGTATTGCTCGGACGCGTGGACCGATCGGGCGTGGAATTTTGCCCGTGGACCGATCGAGGGCATGAAACGAGGCGTGGACCGATCGGGGTCGAGAATTGAAGAGCGGACCCGTGTCCCGCGGGGAGTTCGAGAATGAATATCGATAGGATCCGGCTGTTGAACGGGACGGAGAATAAAAAAAAAAAAAAAAAAAAAAAAAAAAAAAAAAAAAAAATTACAAGTCCAACGCCGCTCGCGTCGTCTATAGTATTGCTCGGACGCGTGGACCGATCGGGCGTGGAATTTTGCCCGTGGACCGATCGAGGGCATGAAACGAGGCGTGGACCGATCGGGGTCGAGAATTGAAGAGCGGACCCGTGTCCCGCGGGGAGTTCGAGAATGAATATCGACAGGATCCGGCTGTTGAACGGGACGGAGAATAAAAAAAAAAAAAAAAAAAAAAAAAAAAAA
>OX637863.1:20188992-20191492 GCA_951802705.1 Netelia virgata | reverse complement strand
CCATTCCAGTCAGCGTCTGCAATCCTGTATCCTATTTTCCGACTCATTCTTGGCACCGGCGCCGCCCGGCCACAAACAGTGAAGACTATCATATTATGATCACTAGCGCTACACGCCGAGGTCACTGCCCAGTTCTGAACAGCACTGCTCAGGTTCGCGGTTGCCATGGTGACGTCAATATTCGACTCGCCACTCGCGGAGGAGTAGGTGGTCAGCTGCGTGGGTTCGTTTATCACAATCATTTCATGCTCTATGAGGAAGTCCTCTACGGCACTTCCTCTGTCGTCCAAGCTGCCCGAACACCATAACAGGGATCTTGCATTCGCATCGATCGCCACAATGATCCTCGCACCACCCTCTCCAAGCCGAATCCTCCGAATAAGCTCACCCGTGGCGCGCAAGTACAGCTCAATTGGCTGCGACCACTGACAGTACACGCTGACTACGTAAACGTCTACCGTTTCCCCTCGTATGTGTGCACACACAACATGGTTAGGCTCCTCTGTACGCACGCGAAAGACATCTAGTCTCGGATTACATATCAAAATGGCCGCCCAAGGGGAACCACTAAGAGGCTGGATAACCCTGATGTTTTGGCTGTTGTATCCCGTGACTTTGCCTCTGACGGAGTACGGCTCCTGTAGACAGATAACATCATACTGTTCTTGCTCCAAAATCACCCGAAGCTCACCGGCTGCCGCCGCTGACCTGGCCGCGTTTATGTGAGCTACCTTCAGCTCCATTGCACCTTGTTTCGATACAAATCGACTTGCCTCATGTACTCTGGACACCTTCGATCGCTTGACGGGTGATTCGTTGCTGGTCGTCTGGCTCTCCGGCAGTTACTACAACACGGCATTTCTTTTTTAGGGCAATCGTCTCGGATGTGCCCTTCGTCCCCACAGTTCTCACACATAGGCTGTGCTACGTTGCAGTGCTTGGCAATATGCCCAAAACTACTGCACTTAAAGCATCTAGTTACATTCACAAAATCGCTGACTCTATAGGATTTCCACATCATGAAGACCCTGCCTTTCTCAATTAGTTTTTTGTGGATCAGACTCGGCATCTCGACTATCCAGTTCACGTTTCCGTTCCTGTTTTTAAAGTGATGTCTGAAATTGATGGTTGCCCCTAAGTCGCCTAGTCCGTTCATCTCGAAGTCGCAGTTTTTTGCGATCAGATCGGCCTTCAGCTCCTCAGCGGCGACCTCCTTCTCCACATCATACACCATGATCGTCGGATTAAGTTTTTTTGGATCCTCTGCCCTTAGACCTATCTCCTCAAAACGCGTCTCCTTCACCATAAGTGCATCGATCTTGCCCTCCACCTCGATTGCAACACCTTTTTTCCTCATTTGCCGAATATTTCGCACTTTGAGCTTAGAACGTACCCCTTTGAGTGCCTCCATTACTGCTCCTTTGAGTTGCTCGTTAGATCTTATATCCTCGTTACTTACAGGCTTCAAAAGGATCACCTCACTTGTCGGTCTTGGGCGGGGCAGACTTCCACCGGCCACCCCCCCCGGTACCGCCGATACCCCGGGTCGCCCGGCCATCAACGCCTGCACAAAGGTAGGAGGAGGAGGGCAACGACTCATCGTGGCGCTATCCCTACCCTTCTCTTTTCCAGCCTCAATTTCCGACTTCCTTTTTTCAGATGTCACCACCTGCTCGTAAAGTTTGCTCTCCAATGAGCACCACTTAGCTAGGATGAACCGAATCGCAGTCTTGTTCACCTTGTTGCTCTCATTAAACAGGTAAGTCTCTAGCTCGACTCGATGCTCCGCGATCTCCTTCATAATTGGCGGCATTTCTTCGTCTCCACTATCCCGTGGAGTCTGGATATCTCTCTTTCTTGATTTCTTCGGCCTCTCCGTCGAGATCTCTTCCATCTCCGAGCCGTAAGATGACAGTGAGTGCTGTCGGCTCCGCTTGCCAATACTCTGAACGTCACTTGTCTCCTCCAGAGTCGATGTATCCATTTCCACTCCCACGTTTTCTTGCCCCTCTGAACTCACCCCGATATCATCTCTCAACGTTTCCGTCTCCCCCCTCGCCGCTATTATTTTTTGTTTTGTTTGTTTACGTTTTTCCATCTTATTCCCACGAGTAGGTCGGAAGGTAGGTCAACCCGGGCAGAGCCGCCTTACCCGGGCAAGCCTAATTACTCTGGGGGGTCGGCAGGTACCCCAGAGGAATCGTAAGCGACCGGCATGTTTAACATCCCCCGGCCATTCACCCCTAGGCACGATATCTCACACCATGGGTTGGGACTTTGGCTACGCTCTTCGTCTGATCCTTCACCTCGAACCACTCCAGCAAGGTTGGACCTGCCGGGAGTTGGACTCCCGCTGGCACAGCTTCGAGGATCATCAGGACTCTCAAGCCCCCCCACCACGTCAAGGTAGGTAGCCCCGGGGGGGAGTAGATAGGGACAGAGGGAATCTCGTTAATCCATTCATGCGCGTCACTAATTAGATGACGAGGCATTTGGCTAC
>OX637863.1:20183992-20186492 GCA_951802705.1 Netelia virgata | reverse complement strand
GGCACCCTCTACGGGTAATTGGCCCCATTCAAGATGGACTTGGACTCGGGCATACGCCTCGGGATGAGTGGATCCTCCCGAACACTACATTTCCCAGCGACAATGCCGCGGGATTCAGTGCTGGGCTCATTCCTGTTCGCTCGCCGCTACTAAGGAAATCCTGGTTAGTTTCTTTTCCTCCGCTTAGTAATATGCTTAAATTCAGCGGGTAGTCTCGCCTGCTCTGAGGTCGTCAAGTCAATTAGACTGAGATTACTTCAAGTGTTCGATTTATACACGCCGGCGACCGAGATCAACGCGTATTGCATGGTGGTGTTGTCTGTGTGTGAGTGTGTGGTGTGTGGCGCGTACGCACACCACCACGACGACGACACACGACACTACTCTCGTGGCGAGATGAGAGCCAGGGAAAAAGAGATCGTTCGAATGATTTCTCCGTCGTCGTTCTTTTCTCTGCTGGTTGAATATTATAAACAACCCAACAACACCGCGACACGGCTACGCAGTCGCATCTGTCCTTTCAAACTACAAGTAGCCCATGGACCCGATCGACCGGCCGTGCGGTTTGTGTAGAACGAGAGCGAGAATCGTCTCTCCGGCTCTTGGCTTTACTCGCCACGCACACGCATCCGCAAACTCGGTACGACGCAAATATCTCAAAATCTTCGATAATCTCGTTGACACGATGGCCGGATACATGCAGCAACAGAAAGCTTTTTACACTTTAATGCGCCAATAATATATAATCCGAAACGGGCATCGCTTGACGGCTTCTGAAAGAAACGTGGGAGTGGGCGGGGGCTTCGCCCGGAAGGCAGATCCGTCTCTCGTTAAGAGAGACTGCGCGCGCGCGCTTTGCTATGCACAACGGATGAAAAATGCCATATTATTATATATCGCAAAAAAATTTCAATTCGCGTTCTAACGATGTTGCTCTGCAAAGTCACTTCGGCACAAACACTCTTATCACACATATGATGAAGATATGTCCGGGGCCCTTCCCCTTTTTCGGCTTGCCCACAATCCACAATTTCAATCGTTCGCCGAAAATATCATTTAAGACGACGCCGAGGGAGCGCGCTTCTTCGGCGCGTTGCCGGGCGCCCCTCGACGAGCGTCCACAAAGTTCGCTTTATAATATAAAAATATAAGCAGTCTTTATGCGTAAAACGACCCTCAGCCAGGCGTGGTCCGGGAATTGTATCCGAGAACCGCAATGTGCGTTCGAAATGTCGATGTTCATGTGTCCTGCAGTTCACAAGTTGACGCGCAATTAGCTGCGTTCTTCATCGACCCACGAGCCAAGTGATCCACCGTTCAGGGTAATCGTATGGTTTTTTCATTTTTCTTTAAAACACAGCTTTATCAACACAATCTCAACGGGAACGAGCGCGCATTGAGCGACCCCCGAATTCGCCGTGACAAAATGTTTCGCGAGTCCGCGTACGAGACGCGCGTTCTCGCGAGCCGTCAGTCAGAGATGATATTCTCACACACTCCGAACGGTCGCACCGTTAGGCGCGACACGATCATCGTTGTTCATGAGAGTCACGTGACCGCGACAACGAGGCCAATCGATAAGTGGTCGGATTTTTTGTTAAACATCGGATATAAATATCAACAGAGTTTATAAACAAGCACCGATACCGTTCAAATTCGTGTATGCGCGCGTGCAACCACGATTCTGGGCGAAATTTCATTTAAAAGCCTCGGAAGACTCTGACAAGATTTTTGCCACGAGAATTCCTCTCCTCTCAATAATCAACGGTTTCGAGAGCGATCGCCCGATCAGCAAATAGAGGAGATAATTCGTCGTCCCGGTGAGAGACGACTCTTTTTCTCTCTTTCCGCCTCTCTTCTCCGACGCTCTCCTGTTCTCCGTTATATTGGTATATAGGCTGCCCAGACTCGCGCAAACAACTTTTTTCCACCATTTTGACTGGCCTCCGGAGTTGTCTTTGGAAGGAAAGTGTTTTATGAGCGAGGGGAGGAGGGCGGGGCACGCCGCGCGCGCGGCGACGCAGTCTCGAGGGACCGCATCGCACTTCGTCACAAACGCCGTTCCCTCTCTTCCTCTCCTTCCTCCTCATCTCTTTTTCTCCACTCTCGCGCCTTCCGACACCCTCGTTCGAAATTCGTGACTAATTGAGAAGGCATCTCGCGTGAGATCGAAAACCCCATCCCCACACGCCCCGCGTCGCCGCCTTCGCTAAAAGGGGGCACGGGGGGGCAGGAACGGTGTGGCCGAAAACACCGGCCTCCACAATTTTTATAGTAACACGAATATTGGATATTTTTTCGGTAACACATGGACAGGCGCGTCAGCGTCCCTCTTCCATTGCCCATTAAAATATTTTTTATTTTCGTACGCTTTTTTATTGTTCTGCATTGCATTATTCGCAAAGAGATAGAGTACGTTAATGATCCTTCCGCAGGTTCACCTACGGAAACCTTGTTACGACTTTTACTTCCTCTAAATGATCAAGTTTGGTCATCTTCC
>OX637863.1:20168992-20173992 GCA_951802705.1 Netelia virgata | reverse complement strand
CTTAATGTTCCCCTTGATGGGCGGTTGTTCGTTAGCGAGTAGAGAAATCGCGGCAAAATATAGTTCTGGAGTAAGTCCAGCTTTTGGTATGGCTTTAGCTTCAGTTCCTTTACGTTGGACACTACCTTCGATATTGTAGGTAGTTCTGTGCCTTTCATCAGACCTCTCCATGGTAGGCATTTGGCTACCTTAAGAGAGTCATAGTTACTCCCGCCGTTTACCCGCGCTTGCTTGAATTTCTTCACGTTGACATTCAGAGCACTGGGCAGAAATCACATTGCGTCAACACCCGCGAGGGCCATCGCAATGCTTTGTTTTAATTAGACAGTCGGATTCCCCTAGTCCGTGCCAGTTCTGAGCTGAGCGTTGAATGGCGGCCGAAGAGGACGACCAAGACGGCGCGAACCGCCAAGGAAGCCTCGCAGCAAGGAAGATCCGCGGGAGGCCAAGGCACGGGACCGAGCTCGGATTCCGACAAGCACCACCGAAGCGGCGCCTGCGTTCACCTCGCCCAGGCCCGGCACGTTAGCCAAACCCGCTTCCCTAACAAGCCCGACGCGCCCCGCTCCTCAGAGCCAATCCTTATTCCGAAGTTACGGATCCAATTTGCCGACTTCCCTTACCTACATTAGTCTATCGACTAGAGGCTCTTTACCTTGGAGACCTGCTGCGGATATGGGTACGAACCGGCGCGACACCTCCACGTGGCCCTCTCCTGGATTTTCAAGGTCCGAGGGGAAGATCCGGACACCGCCGCAACTGCGGTGCTCTTCGCGTTCCAAACCCTATCTCCCTGCTAGAGGTTTCCAGGGAACTCGAACGCTTATACAGAAAAGAAAACTCTTCCCGGATCTCCCGACGGCGTCTCCAGGTCATTTTGGGTTACCCCGACGAACTCTCTTGCGAGGGCCCGAATTGTATACGGTTCCGCTGCCGGGTTCCGGAATAGGAACCGGATTCCCTTTCGCCCGACGGGTGTGCGTCGTAATTATTAATGTTATTACACTTTTGACTAAGACACCGTCATCAACATAGGATTTCTCCTAGGGCTTAGGATCGACTGACTCGTGTGCAACGGCTGTTCACACGAAACCCTTCTCCACGTCAGTCCTCCAGGGCCTCGCTGGAGTATTTGCTACTACCACCAAGATCTGCACCGACGGCGGCTCCAGGCAGGCTCACGCCCAGACCCTTCTGCGCACACCGCCGCGACCCTCCTACTCGTCAGGGCTTCATGACGGAAATTGAATCTCCGCCTCACTTGCCACTGACGGCAGAGTATAGGCGCGACGCTTCAGCGCCATCCATTTTCAGGGCTAGTTGCTTCGGCAGGTGAGTTGTTACACACTCCTTAGCGGATTCCGACTTCCATGGCCACCGTCCTGCTGTCTTAAGCAACCAACGCCTTTCATGGTATCCCATAAGCGTCGACTTAGGCGCCTTAACTTTGCGTTTGGTTCATCCCACAGCGCCAGTTCTGCTTACCAAAATTGGCCCACTTGGCACTCTGATCCGAAATCTCGTGGCTTCACCGTTCAAGCAAGCCAGAGATCTCACCCATTTAAAGTTTGAGAATAGGTTGAGGTCGTTTCGGCCCCAAGGCCTCTAATCATTCGCTTTACCAGATGAGACTCGCATAAGTTCTTAGAACACGCGAGTGCCAGCTATCCTGAGGGAAACTTCGGAGGGAACCAGCTACTAGATGGTTCGATTAGTCTTTCGCCCCTATACCCAGTTCCGACGATCGATTTGCACGTCAGAATCGCTACGGACCTCCATCAGGGTTTCCCCTGACTTCGTCCTGACCAGGCATAGTTCACCATCTTTCGGGTCCCAACGTGTACGCTCTGGGTGCGCCTCTCCTCGCAATGAGAACGAGACGCCCCGGGAGTGCGGGACCGCATCGTGACGCGGCCCATCCTCCCTCGGTCGGCGCTGGGCCGACCTTCACTTTCATTGCGCCTTTAGGCTTAATAGCTCCCAATGACTCGCGCACATGTTAGACTCCTTGGTCCGTGTTTCAAGACGGGTCCTGAAAGTACCCAAAGCAGTAGCGTCGCCGACCGGTATCATAATTTAATTTAGAGCCAGTCCCAGGACACCGCCGACCAACAGCTGGCCAGGCCCGGTGACGGCGCTAAGTCCGCACATCCGGGAAACACTGACCTCGCTTGCGGCGGGCCGGACGCAGTTCGAATATTTGCGGCCCGATACCGTGCGAGTACCGCCGGGCAGCCGGTCAGACAATCGGGGGTCTGCCACGCGACGCCGTGAAGCGTGACACATGACAGGCGCCCACCCGAGTCGTAGACCGACACCCAACGGGTCGCGACGTCCTACTAGGGGAGAAGTGCACGCCGACGAAACCCGGCAATAAAACAATGCGGACGCGTGCCAAAGGACCGAGGTCCCCGGCATCGCGAGCCGCACACGTACCAGGCTCGCTGACGATGAATCTCCCCATTCGATCTTTTGGGTTTCTCAGGTTTACCCCTGAACGGTTTCACGTACTCTTGAACTCTCTCTTCAAAGTTCTTTTCAACTTTCCCTCACGGTACTTGTTCGCTATCGGTCTCGTGGTCATATTTAGCCTTAGATGGAGTTTACCACCCACTTAGAGCTGCACTCTCAAGCAACCCGACTCTAAGGAGAGATCCTCCCGAAGCGCTTCCCGGTCACTACGGGCCTGGCACCCTCTACGGGTAATTGGCCCCATTCAAGATGGACTTGGACTCGGGCATACGCCTCGGGATGAGTGGATCCTCCCGAACACTACATTTCCCAGCGACAATGCCGCGGGATTCAGTGCTGGGCTCATTCCTGTTCGCTCGCCGCTACTAAGGAAATCCTGGTTAGTTTCTTTTCCTCCGCTTAGTAATATGCTTAAATTCAGCGGGTAGTCTCGCCTGCTCTGAGGTCGTCAAGTCAATTAGACTGAGATTACTTCAAGTGTTCGATTTATACACGCCGGCGACCGAGATCAACGCGTATTGCATGGTGGTGTTGTCTGTGTGTGAGTGTGTGGTGTGTGGCGCGTACGCACACCACCACGACGACGACACACGACACTACTCTCGTGGCGAGATGAGAGCCAGGGAAAAAGAGATCGTTCGAATGATTTCTCCGTCGTCGTTCTTTTCTCTGCTGGTTGAATATTATAAACAACCCAACAACACCGCGACACGGCTACGCAGTCGCATCTGTCCTTTCAAACTACAAGTAGCCCATGGACCCGATCGACCGGCCGTGCGGTTTGTGTAGAACGAGAGCGAGAATCGTCTCTCCGGCTCTTGGCTTTACTCGCCACGCACACGCATCCGCAAACTCGGTACGACGCAAATATCTCAAAATCTTCGATAATCTCGTTGACACGATGGCCGGATACATGCAGCAACAGAAAGCTTTTTACACTTTAATGCGCCAATAATATATAATCCGAAACGGGCATCGCTTGACGGCTTCTGAAAGAAACGTGGGAGTGGGCGGGGGCTTCGCCCGGAAGGCAGATCCGTCTCTCGTTAAGAGAGACTGCGCGCGCGCGCTTTGCTATGCACAACGGATGAAAAATGCCATATTATTATATATCGCAAAAAAATTTCAATTCGCGTTCTAACGATGTTGCTCTGCAAAGTCACTTCGGCACAAACACTCTTATCACACATATGATGAAGATATGTCCGGGGCCCTTCCCCTTTTTCGGCTTGCCCACAATCCACAATTTCAATCGTTCGCCGAAAATATCATTTAAGACGACGCCGAGGGAGCGCGCTTCTTCGGCGCGTTGCCGGGCGCCCCTCGACGAGCGTCCACAAAGTTCGCTTTATAATATAAAAATATAAGCAGTCTTTATGCGTAAAACGACCCTCAGCCAGGCGTGGTCCGGGAATTGTATCCGAGAACCGCAATGTGCGTTCGAAATGTCGATGTTCATGTGTCCTGCAGTTCACAAGTTGACGCGCAATTAGCTGCGTTCTTCATCGACCCACGAGCCAAGTGATCCACCGTTCAGGGTAATCGTATGGTTTTTTCATTTTTCTTTAAAACACAGCTTTATCAACACAATCTCAACGGGAACGAGCGCGCATTGAGCGACCCCCGAATTCGCCGTGACAAAATGTTTCGCGAGTCCGCGTACGAGACGCGCGTTCTCGCGAGCCGTCAGTCAGAGATGATATTCTCACACACTCCGAACGGTCGCACCGTTAGGCGCGACACGATCATCGTTGTTCATGAGAGTCACGTGACCGCGACAACGAGGCCAATCGATAAGTGGTCGGATTTTTTGTTAAACATCGGATATAAATATCAACAGAGTTTATAAACAAGCACCGATACCGTTCAAATTCGTGTATGCGCGCGTGCAACCACGATTCTGGGCGAAATTTCATTTAAAAGCCTCGGAAGACTCTGACAAGATTTTTGCCACGAGAATTCCTCTCCTCTCAATAATCAACGGTTTCGAGAGCGATCGCCCGATCAGCAAATAGAGGAGATAATTCGTCGTCCCGGTGAGAGACGACTCTTTTTCTCTCTTTCCGCCTCTCTTCTCCGACGCTCTCCTGTTCTCCGTTATATTGGTATATAGGCTGCCCAGACTCGCGCAAACAACTTTTTTCCACCATTTTGACTGGCCTCCGGAGTTGTCTTTGGAAGGAAAGTGTTTTATGAGCGAGGGGAGGAGGGCGGGGCACGCCGCGCGCGCGGCGACGCAGTCTCGAGGGACCGCATCGCACTTCGTCACAAACGCCGTTCCCTCTCTTCCTCTCCTTCCTCCTCATCTCTTTTTCTCCACTCTCGCGCCTTCCGACACCCTCGTTCGAAATTCGTGACTAATTGAGAAGGCATCTCGCGTGAGATCGAAAACCCCATCCCCACACGCCCCGCGTCGCCGCCTTCGCTAAAAGGGGGCACGGGGGGGCAGGAACGGTGTGGCCGAAAACACCGGCCTCCACAATTTTTATAGTAACACGAATATTGGATATTTTTTCGGTAACACATGG
>OX637863.1:20146492-20151492 GCA_951802705.1 Netelia virgata | reverse complement strand
TGAACGGGACGGAGAATAAAAAAAAAAAAAAAAAAAAAAAAAAAAAAAAAAAAAAAAATTACAAGTCCAACGCCGCTCGCGTCGTCTATAGTATTGCTCGGACGCGTGGACCGATCGGGCGTGGAATTTTGCCGTGGACCGATCGAGGGCATGAAACGAGGCGTGGACCGATCGGGGTCGAGAATTGAAGAGCGGACCCGTGTCCCGCGGGGAGTTCGAGAATGAATATCGATAGGATCCGGCTGTTGAACGGGACGGAGAATAAAAAAAAAAAAAAAAAAAAAAAAAAAAAAAAAAAAAAAAATTACAAGTCCAACGCCGCTCGCGTCGTCTATAGTATTGCTCGGACGCGTGGACCGATCGGGCGTGGAATTTTGCCCGTGGACCGATCGAGGGCATGAAACGAGGCGTGGACCGATCGGGGTCGAGATTGAAGAGCGGACCCGTGTCCCGCGGGGAGTTCGAGAATGAATATCGACAGGATCCGGCTGTTTGAACGGGACGGAGAATAAAAAAAAAAAAAAAAAAAAAAAAAAAAAAAAAAAAAAATTACAAGTCCAACGCCGCTCGCGTCGTCTATAGTATTGCTCGGACGCGTGGACCGATCGGGGCGTGAATTTTGCCCGTGGACCGATCGAGGGCATGAAACGAGGCGTGGACCGATCGGGGTCGAGAATTGAAGAGCGGACCCGTGTCCCGCGGGGAGTTCGAGAATGAATATCGATAGGATCCGGCTGTTGAACGGGACGGAGAATAAAAAAAAAAAAAAAAAAAAAAAAAAAAAAAAAAAAAAAATTACAAGTCCAACGCCGCTCGCGTCGTCTATAGTATTGCTCGGACGCGTGGACCGATCGGGCGTGGATTTTTGCCCGTGGACCGATCGAGGCATGAAACGAGGCGTGGACCGATCGGGGTCGAGAATTGAAGAGCGGACCCGTGTCCCGCGGGGAGTTCGAGAATGAATATCGACAGGATCCGGCTGTTGAACGGGACGGAGAATAAAAAAAAAAAAAAAAAAAAAAAAAAAAAAAAAAAAAAAAAATTACAAGTCCAACGCCGCTCGCGTCGTCTATAGTATTGCTCGGACGCGTGGACCGATCGGGCGTGTGAATTTTGCCCGTGGACCGATCGAGGGCATGAAACGAGGCGTGGACCGATCGGGGTCGAGAATTGAAGAGCGGACCCGTGTCCCGCGGGGAGTTCGAGAATGAATATCGATAGGATCCGGCTGTTGAACGGGACGGAGAATAAAAAAAATAAAAAAAAAAAAAAAAATAAAAAAAAAAAAAATTACAAGTCCAACGCCGCTCGCGTCGTCTATAGTATTGCTCGGACGCGTGGACCGATCGGGCGTGGAATTTTGCCCGTGGACCGATCGAGGGCATGAAACGAGGCGTGGACCGATCGGGGTCGAGAATTGAAGAGCGGACCCGTGTCCCGCGGGGGAGTTCGAGAATGAATATCGACAGGATCCGGCTGTTGAACGGGACGGAGAATAAAAAAAAAAAAAAAAAAAAAAAAAAAAAAAAAAAAAAATTACAAGTCCAACGCCGCTCGCGTCGTCTATAGTATTGCTCGGACGCGTGGACCGATCGGGCGTGGAATTTTGCCCGTGGACCGATCGAGGGCATGAAACGAGGCGTGGACCGATCGGGGTCGAGAATTGAAGAGCGGACCCGTGTCCCGCGGGGGAGTTCGAGAATGAATATCGACAGGATCCGGCTGTTGAACGGGACGGAGAATAAAAAAAAAAAAAAAAAAAAAAAAAAAAAAAAAAAAAAATTACAAGTCCAACGCCGCTCGCGTCGTCTATAGTATTGCTCGGACGCGTGGACCGATCGGGCGTGGAATTTTGCCCGTGGACCGATCGAGGGCATGAAACCGAGGCGTGGACCGATCGGGGTCGAGAATTGAAGAGCGGACCCGTGTCCCGCGGGGAGTTCGAGAATGAATATCGATAGGATCCGGCTGTTGAAACGGGACGGAGAATAAAAAAAAAAAAAAAAAAAAAAAAAAAAAAAAAAAAAAAAATTACAAGTCCAACGCCGCTCGCGTCGTCTATAGTATTGCTCGGACGCGGTGGACCGATCGGGCGTGGAATTTTGCCCGTGGACCGATCGAGGGCATGAAACGAGGCGTGGACCGATCGGGGTCGAGAATTGAAGAGCGGACCCGTGTCCCGCGGGGAGTTCGAGAATGAATTATCGACAGGATCCGGCCTGTTGAACGGGACGGAGAATAAAAAAAAAAAAAAAAAAAAAAAAAAAAAAAAAAAAAAAAAAATTACAAGGTCCAACGCCGCTCGCGTCGTCTATAGTATTGCTCGGACGCGTGGACCGATCGGGCGTGGAATTTTGCCCGTGGACCGATCGAGGGCATGAAACGAGGCGTGGACCGATCGGGGTCGAGAATTGAAGAGCGGACCCGTGTCCCGCGGGGAGTTCGAGAATGAATATCGACAGGATCCGGCTGTTGAACGGGACGGAGAATAAAAAAAAAAAAAAAAAAAAAAAAAAAAAAAAAAAATTACAAGTCCAACGCCGCTCGCGTCGTCTATAGTATTGCTCGGACGCGTGGACCGATCGGGCGTGGAATTTCGCCCGTGGACCGATCAGAGGCATGAAACGAGGCGTGGACCGATCGGGGTCGAGAATTGAAGAGCGGACCCGTGTCCCGCGGGGAGTTCGAGAATGAATATCGATAGGATCCGGCTGTTGAACGGGACGGAGAATAAAAAAAAAAAAAAAAAAAAAAAAAAAAAAAAAAAAAATTACAAGTCCAACGCCGCTCGCGTCGTCTATAGTATTGCTCGGACGCGTGGACCGATCGGGCGTGGAATTTTGCCCGTGGACCGATCGAGGGCATGAAACGAGGCGTGACCGATCGGGGTCGAGAATTGAAGAGCGGACCCGTGTCCCGCGGGGAGTTCGAGAATGAATATCGATAGGATCCGGCTGTTGAACGGGACGGAGAATAAAAAAAAAAAAAAAAAAAAAAAAAAAAAAAAAAAAAAAAAAATTACAAGTCCAACGCCGCTCGCGTCGTCTATAGTATTGCTCGGACGCGTGGACCGATCGGGCGTGGAATTTTGCCCGTGGACCGATCGAGGGCATGAAACGAGGCGTGGACCGATCGGGGTCGAGAATTGAAGAGCGGACCCGTGTCCCGCGGGGAGTTCGAAGAATGAATATCGACAGGATCCGGCTGTTGAACGGGACGGAGAATAAAAAAAAAAAAAAAAAAAAAAAAAAAAAAAAAAAAAAAAATTACAAGTCCAACGCCGCTCGCGTCGTCTATAGTATTGCTCGGGACGCGTGGACCGATCGGGCGTGGAATTTTGCCCGTGGACCGATCGAGGGCATGAAACGAGGCGTGGACCGATCGGGTCGAGAATTGAAGAGCGGACCCGTGTCCGCGGGGAGTTCGAGAATGAATATCGACAGGATCCGGCTGTTGAACGGGACGGAGAATAAAAAAAAAAAAAAAAAAAAAAAAAAAAAAAAAAAAAAAAAATTACAAGTCCAACGCCGCTCGCGTCGTCTATAGGATTGCTCGGACGCGTGGACGATCGGGCGTGGAATTTTGCCCGTGGACCGATCGAGGGCATGAAACGAGGCGTGGACCGATCGGGGTCTGAGAATTGAAGAGCGGACCCGTGTCCCGCGGGGAGTTCGAGAATGAATATCGACAGGATCCGGCTGTTGAACGGGACGGAGAATAAAAAAAAAAAAAAAAAAAAAAAAAAAAAAAAAAAAAAATTACAAGTCCAACGCCGCTCGCGTCGTCTATAGTATTGCTCGGACGCGTGGACCGATCGGGCGTGGAATTTCGCCCGTGACCGATCGAGGGCATGAAACGAGGCGTGGACCGATCGGGGTCGAGAATTGAAGAGCGGACCCGTGTCCCGCGGGGAGTTCGAGAATGAATATCGATAGGATCCGGCTGTTTGAACGGGACGGAGAATAAAAAAAAAAAAAAAAAAAAAAAAAAAAAAAAAAAAAAAAATTACAAGTCCAACGCCGCTCGCGTCGTCTATAGTATTGCTCGGACGCGTGGACCGATCGGGCGTGGAATTTTGCCCGTGGACCGATCGAGGCATGAAACGAGGCGTGGACCGATCGGGGTCGAGAATTGAAGAGCGGACCCGTGTCCCGCGGGGAGTTCGAGAATGAATATCGACAGGATGCCGGCCTGTTGAACGGGACGGAGAATAAAAAAAAAAAAAAAAAAAAAAAAAAAAAAAAAAAAAATTACAAGTCCAACGCCGCGTCGTTTTTGGTATTTGATGAGGGTTTTGGACCGATTGTTGTGGAAACCGAGCCGTGCACCTTTCGTTCCGAGAAACTCGTCAACCGGACCAGTATATCCCCAGCCGATTGCGTGGCGTAGAAAATAATCTCATGCGCATGTGTTATTGTTCCACGCGCATTGCTTGTCTTTGAACATGGCGATAACGAGCGTGCAGCGGTCCACGCGCATTGCTTGTCTTTGAATATAGCGACGCCGGGCGTGCAGCGCTCCACGCGCATTGCTTCCCGGGATACAAAAAAAAATGACAACGACAAGTCCCCGCGCGCTGTGCTTCAACGGACTCGCGCAACACTTCTCCCTATTCTCTCACTCTTCATTATTTAATTGGGGTCTCGTCAAGCCGACAAGACGAATCCCCAAGCCAAGGGCTGAGTCTCAACAGATCGCAGCGTGGTAACTGCTCTACCCGAGTACAACACCCCGCAGGTACCTAAGTCGTCTACAGACGATTCCGAGTCTCGACATCGAACTTAAAAAAACCCATGATCGCCTTTAGGGGCCAAGCCGACGTACGGTAAGATCCCGTAGCCGGTTCGAGCGACCCCATAAGCAAACGAGGCTCGTGCGATGGCAGGTCCGTGGACCTGTCACCTAGTAGATTCACATTGTTTTTGAGCCTTTCGACTCACGAGACTCCTAGTGATATCGTTGCCTCCTTTGACTAGAAAGGATACGGCCTTTTAGAGGCG
>OX637863.1:20135660-20146292 GCA_951802705.1 Netelia virgata | reverse complement strand
GCTCCAATAGCGTATATTAAAGTTGTTGCGGTTAAAAAGCTCGTAGTTGAATCTGTGTGTCACGATGTTGGTTCACCGCTCGCGGTGTTTAACTAGCATGCCGTGAGACGTCCTACCGGTGGGCTTAGCTCTTCGCGGGGCGGTCCAACTAATATCCCATCGCGGTGCTCTTTATTGAGTGTCGAGGTGGGCCGGTACGTTTACTTTGAACAAATTAGAGTGCTTAAAGCAGGCTAACTTCGCCTGAATACTGTGTGCATGGAATAATGGAATAGGACCTCGGTTCTATTTTGTTGGTTTTCGGAACCCCGAGGTAATGATTAATAGGGACAGATGGGGGCATTCGTATTGCGACGTTAGAGGTGAAATTCTTGGATCGTCGCAAGACGGACAGAAGCGAAAGCATTTGCCAAAAATGTTTTCATTAATCAAGAACGAAAGTTAGAGGTTCGAAGGCGATCAGATACCGCCCTAGTTCTAACCATAAACGATGCCAGCTAGCGATCCGCCGAAGTTCCTCCGATGACTCGGCGGGCAGCTTCCGGGAAACCAAAGCTTTTGGGTTCCGGGGGAAGTATGGTTGCAAAGCTGAAACTTAAAGGAATTGACGGAAGGGCACCACCAGGAGTGGAGCCTGCGGCTTAATTTGACTCAACACGGGAAACCTCACCAGGCCCGGACACCGGAAGGATTGACAGATTGATAGCTCTTTCTTGATTCGGTGGGTGGTGGTGCATGGCCGTTCTTAGTTGGTGGAGCGATTTGTCTGGTTAATTCCGATAACGAACGAGACTCTAGCCTGCTAAATAGGCGTACATTCTGGTATCTCGAAGGCCTCCCGGCTTATGGTCGGGGTGGTTTTTACTACCGACGTACAAACAAATCTTCTTAGAGGGACAGGCGGCTTCTAGCCGCACGAGATTGAGCAATAACAGGTCTGTGATGCCCTTAGATGTTCTGGGCCGCACGCGCGCTACACTGAAGGAATCAGCGTGTCTTCCCTGGCCGAAAGGCCCGGGTAACCCGCTGAACCTCCTTCGTGCTAGGGATTGGGGCTTGCAATTATTCCCCATGAACGAGGAATTCCCAGTAAGCGCGAGTCATAAGCTCGCGTTGATTACGTCCCTGCCCTTTGTACACACCGCCCGTCGCTACTACCGATTGAATGATTTAGTGAGGTCTTCGGACTGGTGCGCGGCAATGTTACGGCATTGCCGATGTTGCCGGGAAGATGACCAAACTTGATCATTTAGAGGAAGTAAAAGTCGTAACAAGGTTTCCGTAGGTGAACCTGCGGAAGGATCATTAACGTACTCTATCTCTTTGCGAATAATGCAATGCAGAACAATAAAAAAGCGTACGAAAATAAAAAATATTTTAATGGGCAATGGAAGAGGGACGCTGACGCGCCTGTCCATGTGTTACCGAAAAAATATCCAATATTCGTGTTACTATAAAAATTGTGGAGGCCGGTGTTTTCGGCCACACCGTTCCTGCCCCCCCGTGCCCCCTTTTAGCGAAGGCGGCGACGCGGGGCGTGTGGGGATGGGGTTTTCGATCTCACGCGAGATGCCTTCTCAATTAGTCACGAATTTCGAACGAGGGTGTCGGAAGGCGCGAGAGTGGAGAAAAAGAGATGAGGAGGAAGGAGAGGAAGAGAGGGAACGGCGTTTGTGACGAAGTGCGATGCGGTCCCTCGAGACTGCGTCGCCGCGCGCGCGGCGTGCCCCGCCCTCCTCCCCTCGCTCATAAAACACTTTCCTTCCAAAGACAACTCCGGAGGCCAGTCAAAATGGTGGAAAAAAGTTGTTTGCGCGAGTCTGGGCAGCCTATATACCAATATAACGGAGAACAGGAGAGCGTCGGAGAAGAGAGGCGGAAAGAGAGAAAAAGAGTCGTCTCTCACCGGGACGACGAATTATCTCCTCTATTTGCTGATCGGGCGATCGCTCTCGAAACCGTTGATTATTGAGAGGAGAGGAATTCTCGTGGCAAAAATCTTGTCAGAGTCTTCCGAGGCTTTTAAATGAAATTTCGCCCAGAATCGTGGTTGCACGCGCGCATACACGAATTTGAACGGTATCGGTGCTTGTTTATAAACTCTGTTGATATTTATATCCGATGTTTAACAAAAAATCCGACCACTTATCGATTGGCCTCGTTGTCGCGGTCACGTGACTCTCATGAACAACGATGATCGTGTCGCGCCTAACGGTGCGACCGTTCGGAGTGTGTGAGAATATCATCTCTGACTGACGGCTCGCGAGAACGCGCGTCTCGTACGCGGACTCGCGAAACATTTTGTCACGGCGAATTCGGGGGTCGCTCAATGCGCGCTCGTTCCCGTTGAGATTGTGTTGATAAAGCTGTGTTTTAAAGAAAAATGAAAAAACCATACGATTACCCTGAACGGTGGATCACTTGGCTCGTGGGTCGATGAAGAACGCAGCTAATTGCGCGTCAACTTGTGAACTGCAGGACACATGAACATCGACATTTCGAACGCACATTGCGGTTCTCGGATACAATTCCCGGACCACGCCTGGCTGAGGGTCGTTTTACGCATAAAGACTGCTTATATTTTTATATTATAAAGCGAACTTTGTGGACGCTCGTCGAGGGGCGCCCGGCAACGCGCCGAAGAAGCGCGCTCCCTCGGCGTCGTCTTAAATGATATTTTCGGCGAACGATTGAAATTGTGGATTGTGGGCAAGCCGAAAAAGGGGAAGGGCCCCGGACATATCTTCATCATATGTGTGATAAGAGTGTTTGTGCCGAAGTGACTTTGCAGAGCAACATCGTTAGAACGCGAATTGAAATTTTTTTGCGATATATAATAATATGGCATTTTTCATCCGTTGTGCATAGCAAAGCGCGCGCGCGCAGTCTCTCTTAACGAGAGACGGATCTGCCTTCCGGGCGAAGCCCCCGCCCACTCCCACGTTTCTTTCAGAAGCCGTCAAGCGATGCCCGTTTCGGATTATATATTATTGGCGCATTAAAGTGTAAAAAGCTTTCTGTTGCTGCATGTATCCGGCCATCGTGTCAACGAGATTATCGAAGATTTTGAGATATTTGCGTCGTACCGAGTTTGCGGATGCGTGTGCGTGGCGAGTAAAGCCAAGAGCCGGAGAGACGATTCTCGCTCTCGTTCTACACAAACCGCACGGCCGGTCGATCGGGTCCATGGGCTACTTGTAGTTTGAAAGGACAGATGCGACTGCGTAGCCGTGTCGCGGTGTTGTTGGGTTGTTTATAATATTCAACCAGCAGAGAAAAGAACGACGACGGAGAAATCATTCGAACGATCTCTTTTTCCCTGGCTCTCATCTCGCCACGAGAGTAGTGTCGTGTGTCGTCGTCGTGGTGGTGTGCGTACGCGCCACACACCACACACTCACACACAGACAACACCACCATGCAATACGCGTTGATCTCGGTCGCCGGCGTGTATAAATCGAACACTTGAAGTAATCTCAGTCTAATTGACTTGACGACCTCAGAGCAGGCGAGACTACCCGCTGAATTTAAGCATATTACTAAGCGGAGGAAAAGAAACTAACCAGGATTTCCTTAGTAGCGGCGAGCGAACAGGAATGAGCCCAGCACTGAATCCCGCGGCATTGTCGCTGGGAAATGTAGTGTTCGGGAGGATCCACTCATCCCGAGGCGTATGCCCGAGTCCAAGTCCATCTTGAATGGGGCCAATTACCCGTAGAGGGTGCCAGGCCCGTAGTGACCGGGAAGCGCTTCGGGAGGATCTCTCCTTAGAGTCGGGTTGCTTGAGAGTGCAGCTCTAAGTGGGTGGTAAACTCCATCTAAGGCTAAATATGACCACGAGACCGATAGCGAACAAGTACCGTGAGGGAAAGTTGAAAAGAACTTTGAAGAGAGAGTTCAAGAGTACGTGAAACCGTTCAGGGGTAAACCTGAGAAACCCAAAAGATCGAATGGGGAGATTCATCGTCAGCGAGCCTGGTACGTGTGCGGCTCGCGATGCCGGGGACCTCGGTCCTTTGGCACGCGTCCGCATTGTTTTATTGCCGGGTTTCGTCGGCGTGCACTTCTCCCCTAGTAGGACGTCGCGACCCGTTGGGTGTCGGTCTACGACTCGGGTGGGCGCCTGTCATGTGTCACGCTTCACGGCGTCGCGTGGCAGACCCCCGATTGTCTGACCGGCTGCCCGGCGGTACTCGCACGGTATCGGGCCGCAAATATTCGAACTGCGTCCGGCCCGCCGCAAGCGAGGTCAGTGTTTCCCGGATGTGCGGACTTAGCGCCGTCACCGGGCCTGGCCAGCTGTTGGTCGGCGGTGTCCTGGGACTGGCTCTAAATTAAATTATGATACCGGTCGGCGACGCTACTGCTTTGGGTACTTTCAGGACCCGTCTTGAAACACGGACCAAGGAGTCTAACATGTGCGCGAGTCATTGGGAGCTATTAAGCCTAAAGGCGCAATGAAAGTGAAGGTCGGCCCAGCGCCGACCGAGGGAGGATGGGCCGCGTCACGATGCGGTCCCGCACTCCCGGGGCGTCTCGTTCTCATTGCGAGGAGAGGCGCACCCAGAGCGTACACGTTGGGACCCGAAAGATGGTGAACTATGCCTGGTCAGGACGAAGTCAGGGGAAACCCTGATGGAGGTCCGTAGCGATTCTGACGTGCAAATCGATCGTCGGAACTGGGTATAGGGGCGAAAGACTAATCGAACCATCTAGTAGCTGGTTCCCTCCGAAGTTTCCCTCAGGATAGCTGGCACTCGCGTGTTCTAAGAACTTATGCGAGTCTCATCTGGTAAAGCGAATGATTAGAGGCCTTGGGGCCGAAACGACCTCAACCTATTCTCAAACTTTAAATGGGTGAGATCTCTGGCTTGCTTGAACGGTGAAGCCACGAGATTTCGGATCAGAGTGCCAAGTGGGCCAATTTTGGTAAGCAGAACTGGCGCTGTGGGATGAACCAAACGCAAAGTTAAGGCGCCTAAGTCGACGCTTATGGGATACCATGAAAGGCGTTGGTTGCTTAAGACAGCAGGACGGTGGCCATGGAAGTCGGAATCCGCTAAGGAGTGTGTAACAACTCACCTGCCGAAGCAACTAGCCCTGAAAATGGATGGCGCTGAAGCGTCGCGCCTATACTCTGCCGTCAGTGGCAAGTGAGGCGGAGATTCAATTTCCGTCATGAAGCCCTGACGAGTAGGAGGGTCGCGGCGGTGTGCGCAGAAGGGTCTGGGCGTGAGCCTGCCTGGAGCCGCCGTCGGTGCAGATCTTGGTGGTAGTAGCAAATACTCCAGCGAGGCCCTGGAGGACTGACGTGGAGAAGGGTTTCGTGTGAACAGCCGTTGCACACGAGTCAGTCGATCCTAAGCCCTAGGAGAAATCCTATGTTGATGACGGTGTCTTAGTCAAAAGTGTAATAACATTAATAATTACGACGCACACCCGTCGGGCGAAAGGGAATCCGGTTCCTATTCCGGAACCCGGCAGCGGAACCGTATACAATTCGGGCCCTCGCAAGAGAGTTCGTCGGGGTAACCCAAAATGACCTGGAGACGCCGTCGGGAGATCCGGGAAGAGTTTTCTTTTCTGTATAAGCGTTCGAGTTCCCTGGAAACCTCTAGCAGGGAGATAGGGTTTGGAACGCGAAGAGCACCGCAGTTGCGGCGGTGTCCGGATCTTCCCCTCGGACCTTGAAAATCCAGGAGAGGGCCACGTGGAGGTGTCGCGCCGGTTCGTACCCATATCCGCAGCAGGTCTCCAAGGTAAAGAGCCTCTAGTCGATAGACTAATGTAGGTAAGGGAAGTCGGCAAATTGGATCCGTAACTTCGGAATAAGGATTGGCTCTGAGGAGCGGGGCGCGTCGGGCTTGTTAGGGAAGCGGGTTTGGCTAACGTGCCGGGCCTGGGCGAGGTGAACGCAGGCGCCGCTTCGGTGGTGCTTGTCGGAATCCGAGCTCGGTCCCGTGCCTTGGCCTCCCGCGGATCTTCCTTGCTGCGAGGCTTCCTTGGCGGTTCGCGCCGTCTTGGTCGTCCTCTTCGGCCGCCATTCAACGCTCAGCTCAGAACTGGCACGGACTAGGGGAATCCGACTGTCTAATTAAAACAAAGCATTGCGATGGCCCTCGCGGGTGTTGACGCAATGTGATTTCTGCCCAGTGCTCTGAATGTCAACGTGAAGAAATTCAAGCAAGCGCGGGTAAACGGCGGGAGTAACTATGACTCTCTTAAGGTAGCCAAATGCCTCGTCATCTAATTAGTGACGCGCATGAATGGATTAACGAGATTCCCTCTGTCCCTATCTACTCCCCCCCGGGGCTACCTACCTTGACGTGGTGGGGGGGCTTGAGAGTCCTGATGATCCTCGAAGCTGTGCCAGCGGGAGTCCAACTCCCGGCAGGTCCAACCTTGCTGGAGTGGTTCGAGGTGAAGGATCAGACGAAGAGCGTAGCCAAAGTCCCAACCCATGGTGTGAGATATCGTGCCTAGGGGTGAATGGCCGGGGGATGTTAAACATGCCGGTCGCTTACGATTCCTCTGGGGTACCTGCCGACCCCCCAGAGTAATTAGGCTTGCCCGGGTAAGGCGGCTCTGCCCGGGTTGACCTCTTTTCCGACCACAATCGTGGGAACAGATATGGAGTATACAAATTTAAAACAAAACAAAAAGAAAAAACCTAAGACGACTGCGGCTATGACTGTGGAACATGATTCAGACCAGATGGAAATGGAACCTCCGGGACCATCCCGGCTGTCGGAGTCGGCCAGTGGTCTCGCTAGCCGAGTGGGATCCGTTTCGTCGCTTGGAGACGAAGCGGTAATCGGTACTAAAAGAAGAAGAACATCAGTGATGTCGATAGGCGATATTTGTGATCGTTCCATTGTTGATGACATAAAGTCGGAGAGAGACGCACTGGAAGCCTTTCTTTTTAATGAGTCCAATAAGGTTAATAAGTCGGTGATTAAGTACGTCCTGAACAAGTGGGCCCTACTGGAGTCACGACTGCAGCAGGTGATCCTGGAGAAGGAGCGCGTCCAGGCCCAACATGGTGAGTGCTCCAAGCGGGGAGTGCCCTCCTTTGCGTCGGTTGCAGCGAGTCGAATGCCTTGGAGTGCCCCTCCCGGTGAGTTAGCACCGAGTATGCAGGCAAGACCTGAAAAGAAAAAAGAAAATTACGAGGTGGTAATAATAAAACCAACAAAAGATGACGATATTCGGACGAATGATCAGATTAGAACAGAGGTCACGGACCTACTAAAGGGAAGCCGGAAAACCCTAAAGGTTCGCAACATTCGACAGCTACGTGCAAGGGGGATTGTTATGGAAGTAAGTCGTAAAGAAGACGTAGACATAATCGAGCGTGCTGGGCTGGGGGATGCGAGTCTTCAGGTTTCCGCCCCAAAAAAGGGGGACCCGGCTATAACGGTTTACGACGTGGAAAAAGAATACAAGGTTGAGGAGTTGAAGGAGGAGTTCATAGGGAAAAATTTTCAAGGTGAGGATGATGATAGTAGAGCAGCATTGAGGAATAGAATCCTATTCCGGCACTGCTACAAGACAAACCCAGGGGGGGACAGGGTGAACTGGATAGTTGAGCTACCACCTGCGCAGCATAGGGAAATATTAAAGGCGGGGCGGGCGTTTATGTGCTGGCGGTCTTACCGTGTCAGGGAGCATATAAATGTAACGAGGTGTTTTCGTTGCCTCGGATATGGTCACATAGCTAAAAATTGCAAAACGGAGAAGCAGTCCTGCGAACATTGCGGAAGTGTCGAACACCTTCGAGAGACATGTCCCAAGAAAGAGAACCCGCAGTGTGTAAACTGCACCCGGGCAAAACGCAAAGATACCCAACACAGCGTCAAGTCAAAGAACTGTCCGGAATACCTCAGGCAGGTGGAGTTATACCGCAACAGAACTTCATGGATTTGAAAATCGGGCAAATAAATGCGCAGAGATCTAAAAACGTGGCGGCTGACCTAAAGAAGATTATGAAGGAGCTGAAATTAGACATCTTGTGCATCCAAGAGCCATACTGTTATAAAGGAAAAATAAGAGGCTTCGAAGACCCGCAAATGCTGGTTCTCCAGCCTACATCAGAGAAACCCTGGGTGGCCATAGTAGTAAACCCCAGAAAGGTAAATGCCTTCCTGATCTCTGGAAGTTCTTCTAGCCACACCATGGCCCTTGAAATAAAAACGGCACAGGTCACTTTTATCGTAGTAAACATATATTGTCAGTTCTCGGTTCCTATGGAACGGTTCATTTCCGAGCTTGAGATGATTCTGAACGTCGTCGATGGGCAAAACGTTCTCGTATGCCTTGACTCGAATGCCAAATCAACTGCCTGGAACTCAGGTGAGACTGACGACCGTGGAAGCCTACTAGAGGATTTTATAGTAGAAAAAAGGATGATGATATTAAACAAGCCTGGTTATAGTCCAACTTTTGTCAGCAGTCAGGGTGAGTCTAACATCGATATGACTCTTGTGAGGGGTAGCTTCCGAAGACGGATTGAGGAATGGAAGGTTTCAAACAAATGTGCTACAAGTGACCATAATTTAATAACGATGAAAATAAAAATGTGTGGCACTGATGAGGCTTTTCATGCGCATAAGAACACCTATAATATAAAGAAAGCGGACTGGCACAAATTTGCAGCAAAGCTGAACGAGGACTTCAACCAAGGAAAATTGGACGACCTGAAAGAGAAAAGGGCAGATGAAGCTGTAAAAGTACTAAACCAGGCGCTGGCTGAAGCCTGTGGATCCGCAATACCGATTAAAAAGTCCAGTAACAAATCAGTACCTTGGTGGAGTGACGGATTAGGAGATCTTCGAAGGAAGGCTAGACAGGCTAGGAAGCAGTTGTCGAGGATCCGCAAAACACAGGCAGTGGAGTCTCTAAGACAGTACGAAGAGCAATATAGACTGGCAAGGAACCGTTATGTGGGAGAGATTCAACGAAGGAAAAAGCAAACCTGGAGGGACTTTGTAAAGACAGAGGGTAATCGGGACCCATGGGGGTTGATTCATAAGATAGCTAGGGATAAGATTAAAAGAAAGGCCGAGGTAGGACCGCTAATACTCCCAAATGGAGAGACAACGAGCTCCTGGAAAGAATCGATCAACTTATTGCTAATGAAGTTCGCCCCACGGGATAATAGTCAGGATGAAACTGACTTGAATCGGCATATCAGACAGAAGAGTGCGCACTATGTCAATCTTGACGTTGAGCCGGAAATATCTAAAAAAGAGATTGGTGAAGCCGTAAAGCGGCTGAAAAATAAAAAAGCACCAGGGTGGGACGGGTTTGGATCGGAGATTATTAGCCAGCTCTGGAAATGTAAAGGCGAGGTGCTCTCAATTGTTTACAATAGGTGCCTTAGGGATGGAGTTTTCCCAACACACTGGAAAACGGCGAATCTCCATATCATTCCGAAGTCCAGTACGGCAGATTTGATGCTGTGTGGGACATACAGGCCAATTGCCCTACTGCCGGTCGTAAGTAAGGTGTTGGAGAGAATAATCGTAAATCGATTGCAAAGGAAGTATGTGGAAATGGGTCTCGAGAGCTCGAGGCAATTCGGCTTTAAAAAGGGGGTCTCCACTGAGGATGCGCTGTTAGAATTTAAAGAGGGAATTATTTATTCGGATAAAAAATACGTCATTGCATTATTTATTGATATCGAAGGGGCTTTCGACAATCTATGGTGGCCATCAATAAGAGCAAGACTCGTGGACTCATTATGTAGCACATCGCTGATGAATCTAATAAACAGCTACTTCGAAAAACGAAAAGTAATAATAGAGAATAATTTTGAAAGAGTTACTAGCAGGATACGCCGCGGATGCCCTCAAGGATCTATAATAGGACCGATCGCGTGGAACTGGTGTATGGATGCACTTCTCGCGGAAATAGAAAATAGTTTTGACGATGAAGAAGTTCGGGTCATAGCGTATGCGGACGATGTCACTTTTCTAATAAAAGGTAACTCACGGAGCAAAATTGAGGAGCTGGCTGCAGGTATCGCGGTGAAAATAGATAGGTGGTGTATCACGAACAAGCTGAAGATTTCAAATGGAAAGACGCAAGCCATGTTGGTAAAGGGAAGTCTGAGTCTGTATCGAAGGCCTAAAATTACGTTAGGGGGGTGCAAGGTAACTTATACAAACTGCTACAAGTATCTTGGCATACACGTGGATGAAAAATTAAACTTTATCTGCCACGTAAAAAAGATAAGAGAGAAAATAACAAGTTATGTTATGGCACTAAAAAGACTTGCACACGAAGAATGGGGGATTAGAAGACCCATATTGGATATTTTCTATCGTGCAGTCTGTCTCCCAATTTTTCGATACGGTGCTATTGTTTGGCATGAAAAAGCCCTTACCTCTATGGTTGGGCGACACTTAAGTGCGGCACAGCGGACGATGCTATTGATGGTGGTAGGTGCGTGCAGGACGACGTCGACGGCGTCACTCCAGGTGATTGCGGGTGTGCTACCGATGAACCTAGAAATATTGCTATGTGGAATCTCAAGGAAGATACATAAGAATAGAAGTGTCAGATGGGGAACCTTCAGATACGACAGGAACATTGAAGAAAACGAAAACAGAGGGATTGACAGGGATCTGC
>OX637863.1:20128160-20130660 GCA_951802705.1 Netelia virgata | reverse complement strand
TTTTTTTTTTTTTTATTCTCCGTCCCGTTCAACAGCCGGATCCTGTCGATATTCATTCTCGAACTCCCCGCGGGACACGGGTCCGCTCTTCAATTCTCGACCCCGATCGGTCCACGCCTCGTTTCATGCCCTCGATCGGTCCACGGGCAACATTCCACGCCCGATCGGTCCACGCGTCCGAGCAATACTATAGACGACGCGAGCGGCGTTGGACTTGTAATTTTTTTTTTTTTTTTTTTTTTTTTTTTTTTTTTTTTATTCTCCGTCCCGTTCAACAGCCGGATCCTATCGATATTCATTCTCGAACTCCCCGCGGGACACGGGTCCGCTCTTCAATTCTCGACCCCGATCGGTCCACGCCTCGTTTCATGCCCTCGATCGGTCCACGGGCAAAATTCCACGCCCGATCGGTCCACGCGTCCGAGCAATACTATAGACGACGCGAGCGGCGTTGGACTTGTAATTTTTTTTTTTTTTTTTTTTTTTTTTTTTTTTTTTTTTTATTCTCCGTCCCGTTCAACAGCCGGATCCTGTCGATATTCATTCTCGAACTCCCCGCGGGACACGGGTCCGCTCTTCAATTCTCGACCCCGATCGGTCCACGCCTCGTTTCATGCCCTCGATCGGTCCACGGGCAAAATTCCACGCCCGATCGGTCCACGCGTCCGAGCAATACTATAGACGACGCGAGCGGCGTTGGACTTGTAATTTTTTTTTTTTTTTTTTTTTTTTTTTTTTTTTTTTTTTTATTCTCCGTCCCGTTCAACAGCCGGATCCTATCGATATTCATTCTCGAACTCCCCGCGGGACACGGGTCCGCTCTTCAATTCTCGACCCCGATCGGTCCACGCCTCGTTTCATGCCCTCGATCGGTCCACGGGCAAAATTCCACGCCCGATCGGTCCACGCGTCCGAGCAATACTATAGACGACGCGAGCGGCGTTGGACTTGTAATTTTTTTTTTTTTTTTTTTTTTTTTTTTTTTTTTTTTTATTCTCCGTCCCGTTCAACAGCCGGATCCTGTCGATATTCATTCTCGAACTCCCCGCGGGACACGGGTCCGCTCTTCAATTCTCGACCCCGATCGGTCCACGCCTCGTTTCATGCCCTCGATCGGTCCACGGGCAAAATTCCACGCCCGATCGGTCCACGCGTCCGAGCAATACTATAGACGACGCGAGCGGCGTTGGACTTGTAATTTTTTTTTTTTTTTTTTTTTTTTTTTTTTTTATTCTCCGTCCCGTTCAACAGCCGGATCCTGTCGATATTCATTCTCGAACTCCCCGCGGGACACGGGTCCGCTCTTCAATTCTCGACCCCGATCGGTCCACGCCTCGTTTCATGCCCTCGATCGGTCCACGGGCAAAATTCCACGCCCGATCGGTCCACGCGTCCGAGCAATACTATAGACGACGCGAGCGGCGTTGGACTTGTAATTTTTTTTTTTTTTTTTTTTTTTTTTTTTTTTTTTTTTTTATTCTCCGTCCCGTTCAACAGCCGGATCCTGTCGATATTCATTCTCGAACTCCCCGCGGGACACGGGTCCGCTCTTCAATTCTCGACCCCGATCGGTCCACGCCTCGTTTCATGCCCTCGATCGGTCCACGGGCAAAATTCCACGCCCGATCGGTCCACGCGTCCGAGCAATACTATAGACGACGCGAGCGGCGTTGGACTTGTAATTTTTTTTTTTTTTTTTTTTTTTTTTTTTTTTTTTTATTCTCCGTCCCGTTCAACAGCCGGATCCTGTCGATATTCATTCTCGAACTCCCCGCGGGACACGGGTCCGCTCTTCAATTCTCGACCCCGATCGGTCCACGCCTCGTTTCATGCCCTCGATCGGTCCACGGGCAAAATTCCACGCCCGATCGGTCCACGCGTCCGAGCAATACTATAGACGACGCGAGCGGCGTTGGACTTGTAATTTTTTTTTTTTTTTTTTTTTTTTTTTTTTTTTATTCTCCGTCCCGTTCAACAGCCGGATCCTGTCGATATTCATTCTCGAACTCCCCGCGGGACACGGGTCCGCTCTTCAATTCTCGACCCCGATCGGTCCACGCCTCGTTTCATGCCCTCGATCGGTCCACGGGCAAAATTCCACGCCCGATCGGTCCACGCGTCCGAGCAATACTATAGACGACGCGAGCGGCGTTGGACTTGTAATTTTTTTTTTTTTTTTTTTTTTTTTTTTTTTTATTCTCCGTCCCGTTCAACAGCCGGATCCTGTCGATATTCATTCTCGAACTCCCCGCGGGACACGGGTCCGCTCTTCAATTCTCGACCCCGATCGGTCCACGCCTCGTTTCATGCCCTCGATCGGTCCACGGGCAAAATTCCACGCCCGATCGGTCCACGCGTCCGAGCAATACTATAGACGACGCGAGCGGCGTTGGACTTGTAATTTTTTTTTTTTTTTTTTTTTTTTTTTTTTTTTTATTCTCCGTCCCGTTCAACAGCCGGATCCTATCGATATTCATTCTCGAACTTCCCTCGCAACCAG
>OX637863.1:20118160-20120660 GCA_951802705.1 Netelia virgata | reverse complement strand
GAACGCAGGCGCCGCTTCGGTGGTGCTTGTCGGAATCCGAGCTCGGTCCCGTGCCTTGGCCTCCCGCGGATCTTCCTTGCTGCGAGGCTTCCTTGGCGGTTCGCGCCGTCTTGGTCGTCCTCTTCGGCCGCCATTCAACGCTCAGCTCAGAACTGGCACGGACTAGGGGAATCCGACTGTCTAATTAAAACAAAGCATTGCGATGGCCCTCGCGGGTGTTGACGCAATGTGATTTCTGCCCAGTGCTCTGAATGTCAACGTGAAGAAATTCAAGCAAGCGCGGGTAAACGGCGGGAGTAACTATGACTCTCTTAAGGTAGCCAAATGCCTCGTCATCTAATTAGTGACGCGCATGAATGGATTAACGAGATTCCCTCTGTCCCTATCTACTCCCCCCCGGGGCTACCTACCTTGACGTGGTGGGGGGGCTTGAGAGTCCTGATGATCCTCGAAGCTGTGCCAGCGGGAGTCCAACTCCCGGCAGGTCCAACCTTGCTGGAGTGGTTCGAGGTGAAGGATCAGACGAAGAGCGTAGCCAAAGTCCCAACCCATGGTGTGAGATATCGTGCCTAGGGGTGAATGGCCGGGGGATGTTAAACATGCCGGTCGCTTACGATTCCTCTGGGGTACCTGCCGACCCCCCAGAGTAATTAGGCTTGCCCGGGTAAGGCGGCTCTGCCCGGGTTGACCTCTTTTCCGACCACAATCGTGGGAACAGATATGGAGTATACAAATTTAAAACAAAACAAAAAGAAAAAACCTAAGACGACTGCGGCTATGACTGTGGAACATGATTCAGACCAGATGGAAATGGAACCTCCGGGACCATCCCGGCTGTCGGAGTCGGCCAGTGGTCTCGCTAGCCGAGTGGGATCCGTTTCGTCGCTTGGAGACGAAGCGGTAATCGGTACTAAAAGAAGAAGAACATCAGTGATGTCGATAGGCGATATTTGTGATCGTTCCATTGTTGATGACATAAAGTCGGAGAGAGACGCACTGGAAGCCTTTCTTTTTAATGAGTCCAATAAGGTTAATAAGTCGGTGATTAAGTACGTCCTGAACAAGTGGGCCCTACTGGAGTCACGACTGCAGCAGGTGATCCTGGAGAAGGAGCGCGTCCAGGCCCAACATGGTGAGTGCTCCAAGCGGGGAGTGCCCTCCTTTGCGTCGGTTGCAGCGAGTCGAATGCCTTGGAGTGCCCCTCCCGGTGAGTTAGCACCGAGTATGCAGGCAAGACCTGAAAAGAAAAAAGAAAATTACGAGGTGGTAATAATAAAACCAACAAAAGATGACGATATTCGGACGAATGATCAGATTAGAACAGAGGTCACGGACCTACTAAAGGGAAGCCGGAAAACCCTAAAGGTTCGCAACATTCGACAGCTACGTGCAAGGGGGATTGTTATGGAAGTAAGTCGTAAAGAAGACGTAGACATAATCGAGCGTGCTGGGCTGGGGGATGCGAGTCTTCAGGTTTCCGCCCCAAAAAAGGGGGACCCGGCTATAACGGTTTACGACGTGGAAAAAGAATACAAGGTTGAGGAGTTGAAGGAGGAGTTCATAGGGAAAAATTTTCAAGGTGAGGATGATGATAGTAGAGCAGCATTGAGGAATAGAATCCTATTCCGGCACTGCTACAAGACAAACCCAGGGGGGGACAGGGTGAACTGGATAGTTGAGCTACCACCTGCGCAGCATAGGGAAATATTAAAGGCGGGGCGGGCGTTTATGTGCTGGCGGTCTTACCGTGTCAGGGAGCATATAAATGTAACGAGGTGTTTTCGTTGCCTCGGATATGGTCACATAGCTAAAAATTGCAAAACGGAGAAGCAGTCCTGCGAACATTGCGGAAGTGTCGAACACCTTCGAGAGACATGTCCCAAGAAAGAGAACCCGCAGTGTGTAAACTGCACCCGGGCAAAACGCAAAGATACCCAACACAGCGTCAAGTCAAAGAACTGTCCGGAATACCTCAGGCAGGTGGAGTTATACCGCAACAGAACTTCATGGATTTGAAAATCGGGCAAATAAATGCGCAGAGATCTAAAAACGTGGCGGCTGACCTAAAGAAGATTATGAAGGAGCTGAAATTAGACATCTTGTGCATCCAAGAGCCATACTGTTATAAAGGAAAAATAAGAGGCTTCGAAGACCCGCAAATGCTGGTTCTCCAGCCTACATCAGAGAAACCCTGGGTGGCCATAGTAGTAAACCCCAGAAAGGTAAATGCCTTCCTGATCTCTGGAAGTTCTTCTAGCCACACCATGGCCCTTGAAATAAAAACGGCACAGGTCACTTTTATCGTAGTAAACATATATTGTCAGTTCTCGGTTCCTATGGAACGGTTCATTTCCGAGCTTGAGATGATTCTGAACGTCGTCGATGGGCAAAACGTTCTCGTATGCCTTGACTCGAATGCCAAATCAACTGCCTGGAACTCAGGTGAGACTGACGACCGTGGAAGCCTACTAGAGGATTTTATAGTAGAAAAAAGGATGAT
>OX637863.1:20100660-20113160 GCA_951802705.1 Netelia virgata | reverse complement strand
TTTTTTTTTTTTTTTTTTTTTTTTTTTTTTTTTTATTCTCCGTCCCGTTCAACAGCCGGATCCTATCGATATTCATTCTCGAACTCCCCGCGGGACACGGGTCCGCTCTTCAATTCTCGACCCCGATCGGTCCACGCCTCGTTTCATGCCCTCGATCGGTCCACGGGCAAAATTCCACGCCCGATCGGTCCACGCGTCCGAGCAATACTATAGACGACGCGAGCGGCGTTGGACTTGTAATTTTTTTTTTTTTTTTTTTTTTTTTTTTTTTTTTTTTTTATTCTCCGTCCCGTTCAACAGCCGGATCCTGTCGATATTCATTCTCGAACTCCCCGCGGGACACGGGTCCGCTCTTCAATTCTCGACCCCGATCGGTCCACGCCTCGTTTCATGCCCTCGATCGGTCCACGGGCAAAATTCCACGCCCGATCGGTCCACGCGTCCGAGCAATACTATAGACGACGCGAGCGGCGTTGGACTTGTAATTTTTTTTTTTTTTTTTTTTTTTTTTTTTTTTTTTTTTATTCTCCGTCCCGTTCAACAGCCGGATCCTATCGATATTCATTCTCGAACTCCCCGCGGGACACGGGTCCGCTCTTCAATTCTCGACCCCGATCGGTCCACGCCTCGTTTCATGCCCTCGATCGGTCCACGGGCAAAATTCCACGCCCGATCGGTCCACGCGTCCGAGCAATACTATAGACGACGCGAGCGGCGTTGGACTTGTAATTTTTTTTTTTTTTTTTTTTTTTTTTTTTTTTTTTTTTATTCTCCGTCCCGTTCAACAGCCGGATCCTGTCGATATTCATTCTCGAACTCCCCGCGGGACACGGGTCCGCTCTTCAATTCTCGACCCCGATCGGTCCACGCCTCGTTTCATGCCCTCGATCGGTCCACGGGCAAAATTCCACGCCCGATCGGTCCACGCGTCCGAGCAATACTATAGACGACGCGAGCGGCGTTGGACTTGTAATTTTTTTTTTTTTTTTTTTTTTTTTTATTCTCCGTCCCGTTCAACAGCCGGATCCTGTCGATATTCATTCTCGAACTCCCCGCGGGACACGGGTCCGCTCTTCAATTCTCGACCCCGATCGGTCCACGCCTCGTTTCATGCCCTCGATCGGTCCACGGGCAAAATTCCACGCCCGATCGGTCCACGCGTCCGAGCAATACTATAGACGACGCGAGCGGCGTTGGACTTGTAATTTTTTTTTTTTTTTTTTTTTTTTTTTTTTTTTTTTTTTTTATTCTCCGTCCCGTTCAACAGCCGGATCCTGTCGATATTCATTCTCGAACTCCCCGCGGGACACGGGTCCGCTCTTCAATTCTCGACCCCGATCGGTCCACGCCTCGTTTCATGCCCTCGATCGGTCCACGGGCAAAATTCCACGCCCGATCGGTCCACGCGTCCGAGCAATACTATAGACGACGCGAGCGGCGTTGGACTTGTAATTTTTTTTTTTTTTTTTTTTTTTTTTTTTTTTTTTTTTATTCTCCGTCCCGTTCAACAGCCGGATCCTGTCGATATTCATTCTCGAACTCCCCGCGGGACACGGGTCCGCTCTTCAATTCTCGACCCCGATCGGTCCACGCCTCGTTTCATGCCCTCGATCGGTCCACGGGCAACATTCCACGCCCGATCGGTCCACGCGTCCGAGCAATACTATAGACGACGCGAGCGGCGTTGGACTTGTAATTTTTTTTTTTTTTTTTTTTTTTTTTTTTTTTTTTTTATTCTCCGTCCCGTTCAACAGCCGGATCCTATCGATATTCATTCTCGAACTCCCCGCGGGACACGGGTCCGCTCTTCAATTCTCGACCCCGATCGGTCCACGCCTCGTTTCATGCCCTCGATCGGTCCACGGGCAAAATTCCACGCCCGATCGGTCCACGCGTCCGAGCAATACTATAGACGACGCGAGCGGCGTTGGACTTGTAATTTTTTTTTTTTTTTTTTTTTTTTTTTTTTTTTTTTTTTATTCTCCGTCCCGTTCAACAGCCGGATCCTGTCGATATTCATTCTCGAACTCCCCGCGGGACACGGGTCCGCTCTTCAATTCTCGACCCCGATCGGTCCACGCCTCGTTTCATGCCCTCGATCGGTCCACGGGCAAAATTCCACGCCCGATCGGTCCACGCGTCCGAGCAATACTATAGACGACGCGAGCGGCGTTGGACTTGTAATTTTTTTTTTTTTTTTTTTTTTTTTTTTTTTTTTTTTTTTATTCTCCGTCCCGTTCAACAGCCGGATCCTATCGATATTCATTCTCGAACTCCCCGCGGGACACGGGTCCGCTCTTCAATTCTCGACCCCGATCGGTCCACGCCTCGTTTCATGCCCTCGATCGGTCCACGGGCAAAATTCCACGCCCGATCGGTCCACGCGTCCGAGCAATACTATAGACGACGCGAGCGGCGTTGGACTTGTAATTTTTTTTTTTTTTTTTTTTTTTTTTTTTTTTTTTTTTATTCTCCGTCCCGTTCAACAGCCGGATCCTGTCGATATTCATTCTCGAACTCCCCGCGGGACACGGGTCCGCTCTTCAATTCTCGACCCCGATCGGTCCACGCCTCGTTTCATGCCCTCGATCGGTCCACGGGCAAAATTCCACGCCCGATCGGTCCACGCGTCCGAGCAATACTATAGACGACGCGAGCGGCGTTGGACTTGTAATTTTTTTTTTTTTTTTTTTTTTTTTTTTTTTTTATTCTCCGTCCCGTTCAACAGCCGGATCCTGTCGATATTCATTCTCGAACTCCCCGCGGGACACGGGTCCGCTCTTCAATTCTCGACCCCGATCGGTCCACGCCTCGTTTCATGCCCTCGATCGGTCCACGGGCAAAATTCCACGCCCGATCGGTCCACGCGTCCGAGCAATACTATAGACGACGCGAGCGGCGTTGGACTTGTAATTTTTTTTTTTTTTTTTTTTTTTTTTTTTTTTTTTTATTCTCCGTCCCGTTCAACAGCCGGATCCTGTCGATATTCATTCTCGAACTCCCCGCGGGACACGGGTCCGCTCTTCAATTCTCGACCCCGATCGGTCCACGCCTCGTTTCATGCCCTCGATCGGTCCACGGGCAAAATTCCACGCCCGATCGGTCCACGCGTCCGAGCAATACTATAGACGACGCGAGCGGCGTTGGACTTGTAATTTTTTTTTTTTTTTTTTTTTTTTTTTTTTTTTTTTTTTATTCTCCGTCCCGTTCAACAGCCGGATCCTGTCGATATTCATTCTCGAACTCCCCGCGGGACACGGGTCCGCTCTTCAATTCTCGACCCCGATCGGTCCACGCCTCGTTTCATGCCCTCGATCGGTCCACGGGCAAAATTCCACGCCCGATCGGTCCACGCGTCCGAGCAATACTATAGACGACGCGAGCGGCGTTGGACTTGTAATTTTTTTTTTTTTTTTTTTTTTTTTTTTTTTTTTTTTTATTCTCCGTCCCGTTCAACAGCCGGATCCTATCGATATTCATTCTCGAACTCCCCGCGGGACACGGGTCCGCTCTTCAATTCTCGACCCCGATCGGTCCACGCCTCGTTTCATGCCCTCGATCGGTCCACGGGCAAAATTCCACGCCCGATCGGTCCACGCGTCCGAGCAATACTATAGACGACGCGAGCGGCGTTGGACTTGTAATTTTTTTTTTTTTTTTTTTTTTTTTTTTTTTTTTTTTTATTCTCCGTCCCGTTCAACAGCCGGATCCTGTCGATATTCATTCTCGAACTCCCCGCGGGACACGGGTCCGCTCTTCAATTCTCGACCCCGATCGGTCCACGCCTCGTTTCATGCCCTCGATCGGTCCACGGGCAAAATTCCACGCCCGATCGGTCCACGCGTCCGAGCAATACTATAGACGACGCGAGCGGCGTTGGACTTGTAATTTTTTTTTTTTTTTTTTTTTTTTTTTTTTTTTTTTTTTATTCTCCGTCCCGTTCAACAGCCGGATCCTGTCGATATTCATTCTCGAACTCCCCGCGGGACACGGGTCCGCTCTTCAATTCTCGACCCCGATCGGTCCACGCCTCGTTTCATGCCCTCGATCGGTCCACGGGCAAAATTCCACGCCCGATCGGTCCACGCGTCCGAGCAATACTATAGACGACGCGAGCGGCGTTGGACTTGTAATTTTTTTTTTTTTTTTTTTTTTTTTTTTTTTTTTTTTTATTCTCCGTCCCGTTCAACAGCCGGATCCTATCGATATTCATTCTCGAACTCCCCGCGGGACACGGGTCCGCTCTTCAATTCTCGACCCCGATCGGTCCACGCCTCGTTTCATGCCCTCGATCGGTCCACGGGCAAAATTCCACGCCCGATCGGTCCACGCGTCCGAGCAATACTATAGACGACGCGAGCGGCGTTGGACTTGTAATTTTTTTTTTTTTTTTTTTTTTTTTTTTTTTTTTTTTTATTCTCCGTCCCGTTCAACAGCCGGATCCTGTCGATATTCATTCTCGAACTCCCCGCGGGACACGGGTCCGCTCTTCAATTCTCGACCCCGATCGGTCCACGCCTCGTTTCATGCCCTCGATCGGTCCACGGGCAAAATTCCACGCCCGATCGGTCCACGCGTCCGAGCAATACTATAGACGACGCGAGCGGCGTTGGACTTGTAATTTTTTTTTTTTTTTTTTTTTTTTTTTTTTTTTTTTTTTATTCTCCGTCCCGTTCAACAGCCGGATCCTGTCGATATTCATTCTCGAACTCCCCGCGGGACACGGGTCCGCTCTTCAATTCTCGACCCCGATCGGTCCACGCCTCGTTTCATGCCCTCGATCGGTCCACGGGCAAAATTCCACGCCCGATCGGTCCACGCGTCCGAGCAATACTATAGACGACGCGAGCGGCGTTGGACTTGTAATTTTTTTTTTTTTTTTTTTTTTTTTTTTTTTTTTTTTTTTTATTCTCCGTCCCGTTCAACAGCCGGATCCTGTCGATATTCATTCTCGAACTCCCCGCGGGACACGGGTCCGCTCTTCAATTCTCGACCCCGATCGGTCCACGCCTCGTTTCATGCCCTCGATCGGTCCACGGGCAACATTCCACGCCCGATCGGTCCACGCGTCCGAGCAATACTATAGACGACGCGAGCGGCGTTGGACTTGTAATTTTTTTTTTTTTTTTTTTTTTTTTTTTTTTTTTTTTATTCTCCGTCCCGTTCAACAGCCGGATCCTGTCGATATTCATTCTCGAACTCCCCGCGGGACACGGGTCCGCTCTTCAATTCTCGACCCCGATCGGTCCACGCCTCGTTTCATGCCCTCGATCGGTCCACGGGCAACATTCCACGCCCGATCGGTCCACGCGTCCGAGCAATACTATAGACGACGCGAGCGGCGTTGGACTTGTAATTTTTTTTTTTTTTTTTTTTTTTTTTTTTTTTTTTTTTTATTCTCCGTCCCGTTCAACAGCCGGATCCTGTCGATATTCATTCTCGAACTCCCCGCGGGACACGGGTCCGCTCTTCAATTCTCGACCCCGATCGGTCCACGCCTCGTTTCATGCCCTCGATCGGTCCACGGGCAAAATTCCACGCCCGATCGGTCCACGCGTCCGAGCAATACTATAGACGACGCGAGCGGCGTTGGACTTGTAATTTTTTTTTTTTTTTTTTTTTTTTTTTTTTTTTTTTTTATTCTCCGTCCCGTTCAACAGCCGGATCCTATCGATATTCATTCTCGAACTCCCCGCGGGACACGGGTCCGCTCTTCAATTCTCGACCCCGATCGGTCCACGCCTCGTTTCATGCCCTCGATCGGTCCACGGGCAAAATTCCACGCCCGATCGGTCCACGCGTCCGAGCAATACTATAGACGACGCGAGCGGCGTTGGACTTGTAATTTTTTTTTTTTTTTTTTTTTTTTTTTTTTTTTTTTTTATTCTCCGTCCCGTTCAACAGCCGGATCCTGTCGATATTCATTCTCGAACTCCCCGCGGGACACGGGTCCGCTCTTCAATTCTCGACCCCGATCGGTCCACGCCTCGTTTCATGCCCTCGATCGGTCCACGGGCAAAATTCCACGCCCGATCGGTCCACGCGTCCGAGCAATACTATAGACGACGCGAGCGGCGTTGGACTTGTAATTTTTTTTTTTTTTTTTTTTTTTTTTTTTTTTTTTTTTTATTCTCCGTCCCGTTCAACAGCCGGATCCTGTCGATATTCATTCTCGAACTCCCCGCGGGACACGGGTCCGCTCTTCAATTCTCGACCCCGATCGGTCCACGCCTCGTTTCATGCCCTCGATCGGTCCACGGGCAAAATTCCACGCCCGATCGGTCCACGCGTCCGAGCAATACTATAGACGACGCGAGCGGCGTTGGACTTGTAATTTTTTTTTTTTTTTTTTTTTTTTTTTTTTTTTTTTTTATTCTCCGTCCCGTTCAACAGCCGGATCCTATCGATATTCATTCTCGAACTCCCCGCGGGACACGGGTCCGCTCTTCAATTCTCGACCCCGATCGGTCCACGCCTCGTTTCATGCCCTCGATCGGTCCACGGGCAAAATTCCACGCCCGATCGGTCCACGCGTCCGAGCAATACTATAGACGACGCGAGCGGCGTTGGACTTGTAATTTTTTTTTTTTTTTTTTTTTTTTTTTTTTTTTTTTTTTATTCTCCGTCCCGTTCAACAGCCGGATCCTGTCGATATTCATTCTCGAACTCCCCGCGGGACACGGGTCCGCTCTTCAATTCTCGACCCCGATCGGTCCACGCCTCGTTTCATGCCCTCGATCGGTCCACGGGCAAAATTCCACGCCCGATCGGTCCACGCGTCCGAGCAATACTATAGACGACGCGAGCGGCGTTGGACTTGTAATTTTTTTTTTTTTTTTTTTTTTTTTTTTTTTTTTTTTTTTATTCTCCGTCCCGTTCAACAGCCGGATCCTGTCGATATTCATTCTCGAACTCCCCGCGGGACACGGGTCCGCTCTTCAATTCTCGACCCCGATCGGTCCACGCCTCGTTTCATGCCCTCGATCGGTCCACGGGCAAAATTCCACGCCCGATCGGTCCACGCGTCCGAGCAATACTATAGACGACGCGAGCGGCGTTGGACTTGTAATTTTTTTTTTTTTTTTTTTTTTTTTTTTTTTTTTTTTTTTATTCTCCGTCCCGTTCAACAGCCGGATCCTGTCGATATTCATTCTCGAACTCCCCGCGGGACACGGGTCCGCTCTTCAATTCTCGACCCCGATCGGTCCACGCCTCGTTTCATGCCCTCGATCGGTCCACGGGCAAAATTCCACGCCCGATCGGTCCACGCGTCCGAGCAATACTATAGACGACGCGAGCGGCGTTGGACTTGTAATTTTTTTTTTTTTTTTTTTTTTTTTTTTTTTTTTTTTTATTCTCCGTCCCGTTCAACAGCCGGATCCTGTCGATATTCATTCTCGAACTCCCCGCGGGACACGGGTCCGCTCTTCAATTCTCGACCCCGATCGGTCCACGCCTCGTTTCATGCCCTCGATCGGTCCACGGGCAACATTCCACGCCCGATCGGTCCACGCGTCCGAGCAATACTATAGACGACGCGAGCGGCGTTGGACTTGTAATTTTTTTTTTTTTTTTTTTTTTTTTTTTTTTTTTTTTTTATTCTCCGTCCCGTTCAACAGCCGGATCCTATCGATATTCATTCTCGAACTCCCCGCGGGACACGGGTCCGCTCTTCAATTCTCGACCCCGATCGGTCCACGCCTCGTTTCATGCCCTCGATCGGTCCACGGGCAAAATTCCACGCCCGATCGGTCCACGCGTCCGAGCAATACTATAGACGACGCGAGCGGCGTTGGACTTGTAATTTTTTTTTTTTTTTTTTTTTTTTTTTTTTTTTTTTTTATTCTCCGTCCCGTTCAACAGCCGGATCCTGTCGATATTCATTCTCGAACTCCCCGCGGGACACGGGTCCGCTCTTCAATTCTCGACCCCGATCGGTCCACGCCTCGTTTCATGCCCTCGATCGGTCCACGGGCAAAATTCCACGCCCGATCGGTCCACGCGTCCGAGCAATACTATAGACGACGCGAGCGGCGTTGGACTTGTAATTTTTTTTTTTTTTTTTTTTTTTTTTTTTTTTTTTTTTTTATTCTCCGTCCCGTTCAACAGCCGGATCCTGTCGATATTCATTCTCGAACTCCCCGCGGGACACGGGTCCGCTCTTCAATTCTCGACCCCGATCGGTCCACGCCTCGTTTCATGCCCTCGATCGGTCCACGGGCAAAATTCCACGCCCGATCGGTCCACGCGTCCGAGCAATACTATAGACGACGCGAGCGGCGTTGGACTTGTAATTTTTTTTTTTTTTTTTTTTTTTTTTTTTTTTTTTTTATTCTCCGTCCCGTTCAACAGCCGGATCCTGTCGATATTCATTCTCGAACTCCCCGCGGGACACGGGTCCGCTCTTCAATTCTCGACCCCGATCGGTCCACGCCTCGTTTCATGCCCTCGATCGGTCCACGGGCAAAATTCCACGCCCGATCGGTCCACGCGTCCGAGCAATACTATAGACGACGCGAGCGGCGTTGGACTTGTAATTTTTTTTTTTTTTTTTTTTTTTTTTTTTTTTTTTTTATTCTCCGTCCCGTTCAACAGCCGGATCCTGTCGATATTCATTCTCGAACTCCCCGCGGGACACGGGTCCGCTCTTCAATTCTCGACCCCGATCGGTCCACGCCTCGTTTCATGCCCTCGATCGGTCCACGGGCAAAATTCCACGCCCGATCGGTCCACGCGTCCGAGCAATACTATAGACGACGCGAGCGGCGTTGGACTTGTAATTTTTTTTTTTTTTTTTTTTTTTTTTTTTTTTTATTCTCCGTCCCGTTCAACAGCCGGATCCTGTCGATATTCATTCTCGAACTCCCCGCGGGACACGGGTCCGCTCTTCAATTCTCGACCCCGATCGGTCCACGCCTCGTTTCATGCCCTCGATCGGTCCACGGGCAAAATTCCACGCCCGATCGGTCCACGCGTCCGAGCAATACTATAGACGACGCGAGCGGCGTTGGACTTGTAATTTTTTTTTTTTTTTTTTTTTTTTTTTTTTTTTTTTTTATTCTCCGTCCCGTTCAACAGCCGGATCCTGTCGATATTCATTCTCGAACTCCCCGCGGGACACGGGTCCGCTCTTCAATTCTCGACCCCGATCGGTCCACGCCTCGTTTCATGCCCTCGATCGGTCCACGGGCAAAATTCCACGCCCGATCGGTCCACGCGTCCGAGCAATACTATAGACGACGCGAGCGGCGTTGGACTTGTAATTTTTTTTTTTTTTTTTTTTTTTTTTTTTTTTTTTTTTTATTCTCCGTCCCGTTCAACAGCCGGATCCTGTCGATATTCATTCTCGAACTCCCCGCGGGACACGGGTCCGCTCTTCAATTCTCGACCCCGATCGGTCCACGCCTCGTTTCATGCCCTCGATCGGTCCACGGGCAAAATTCCACGCCCGATCGGTCCACGCGTCCGAGCAATACTATAGACGACGCGAGCGGCGTTGGACTTGTAATTTTTTTTTTTTTTTTTTTTTTTTTTTTTTTTTTTTTTTTTTATTCTCCGTCCCGTTCAACAGCCGGATCCTGTCGATATTCATTCTCGAACTCCCCGCGGGACACGGGTCCGCTCTTCAATTCTCGACCCCGATCGGTCCACGCCTCGTTTCATGCCCTCGATCGGTCCACGGGCAAAATTCCACGCCCGATCGGTCCACGCGTCCGAGCAATACTATAGACGACGCGAGCGGCGTTGGACTTGTAATTTTTTTTTTTTTTTTTTTTTTTTTTTTTTTTTTTTTTATTCTCCGTCCCGTTCAACAGCCGGATCCTGTCGATATTCATTCTCGAACTCCCCGCGGGACACGGGTCCGCTCTTCAATTCTCGACCCCGATCGGTCCACGCCTCGTTTCATGCCCTCGATCGGTCCACGGGCAACATTCCACGCCCGATCGGTCCACGCGTCCGAGCAATACTATAGACGACGCGAGCGGCGTTGGACTTGTAATTTTTTTTTTTTTTTTTTTTTTTTTTTTTTTTTTTTTTTTATTCTCCGTCCCGTTCAACAGCCGGATCCTATCGATATTCATTCTCGAACTCCCCGCGGGACACGGGTCCGCTCTTCAATTCTCGACCCCGATCGGTCCACGCCTCGTTTCATGCCCTCGATCGGTCCACGGGCAAAATTCCACGCCCGATCGGTCCACGCGTCCGAGCAATACTATAGACGACGCGAGCGGCGTTGGACTTGTAATTTTTTTTTTTTTTTTTTTTTTTTTTTTTTTTTTTTTTATTCTCCGTCCCGTTCAACAGCCGGATCCTGTCGATATTCATTCTCGAACTCCCCGCGGGACACGGGTCCGCTCTTCAATTCTCGACCCCGATCGGTCCACGCCTCGTTTCATGCCCTCGATCGGTCCACGGGCAAAATTCCACGCCCGATCGGTCCACGCGTCCGAGCAATACTATAGACGACGCGAGCGGCGTTGGACTTGTAATTTTTTTTTTTTTTTTTTTTTTTTTTTTTTTTTTTTTTTTATTCTCCGTCCCGTTCAACAGCCGGATCCTGTCGATATTCATTCTCGAACTCCCCGCGGGACACGGGTCCGCTCTTCAATTCTCGACCCCGATCGGTCCACGCCTCGTTTCATGCCCTCGATCGGTCCACGGGCAAAATTCCACGCCCGATCGGTCCACGCGTCCGAGCAATACTATAGACGACGCGAGCGGCGTTGGACTTGTAATTTTTTTTTTTTTTTTTTTTTTTTTTTTTTTTTTTTATTCTCCGTCCCGTTCAACAGCCGGATCCTGTCGATATTCATTCTCGAACTCCCCGCGGGACACGGGTCCGCTCTTCAATTCTCGACCCCGATCGGTCCACGCCTCGTTTCATGCCCTCGATCGGTCCACGGGCAAAATTCCACGCCCGATCGGTCCACGCGTCCGAGCAATACTATAGACGACGCGAGCGGCGTTGGACTTGTAATTTTTTTTTTTTTTTTTTTTTTTTTTTTTTTTTTTTTTATTCTCCGTCCCGTTCAACAGCCGGATCCTGTCGATATTCATTCTCGAACTCCCCGCGGGACACGGGTCCGCTCTTCAATTCTCGACCCCGATCGGTCCACGCCTCGTTTCATGCCCTCGATCGGTCCACGGGCAAAATTCCACGCCCGATCGGTCCACGCGTCCGAGCAATACTATAGACGACGCGAGCGGCGTTGGACTTGTAATTTTTTTTTTTTTTTTTTTTTTTTTTTTTTTTATTCTCCGTCCCGTTCAACAGCCGGATCCTGTCGATATTCATTCTCGAACTCCCCGCGGGACACGGGTCCGCTCTTCAATTCTCGACCCCGATCGGTCCACGCCTCGTTTCATGCCCTCGATCGGTCCACGGGCAAAATTCCACGCCCGATCGGTCCACGCGTCCGAGCAATACTATAGACGACGCGAGCGGCGTTGGACTTGTAATTTTTTTTTTTTTTTTTTTTTTTTTTTTTTTTTTATTCTCCGTCCCGTTCAACAGCCGGATCCTATCGATATTCATTCTCGAACTTCCCTCGCAACCAGTCTGAAATTATAGCACGGCGCCGTCGCATTTTTCAGAAAGCCGACCGGTTCACGTGAAACTTCCATGAATAATGGACATAAGCTCGACCGGGTTACAGTCATTTCCACAAAATAATTTCAATATAGTCGTTTTCGTAAAAAAATCATTTGAAGACGGTTGCTAACTTCGAAAAACTTTTTTCCAAAAATTTTTCAAAGTCCTAAGGTGTCGACCGCGTCCGGTCCCGTTTGACGCTAGTTCGCCCGCCTTACCGCCGTGCTTAAGACCGCTCGGGTCCGAACCGCAGGCGGGCCAGCTCGTTACTATAAGAGAGGCGATGCGTCGGCTCGTACAAAAGTCGACTGTCGGTCGAATATGAATTGTAACAATATGCAATATATACACGCAGCATTACCACGGGTCGGTGTCTATGACCGAATGGCCCTCTATGTGGTATACCGCCATAGGCGTTATTGTTGTTAAATATCGTACATTTGATACGAATTATTCACTGAGCATCGACTCACCCATATCCGGGCGAGATTAATTTTGAAGAAGAAACACGAAATAAAAGTGCCCGAACGAGGGGTACGTCATGTCGCTCTGAGTCGAAAGATTTTCTAGCGTCAACAGTACGAAATGTAACCGAGAGAGAAAGTTGGAAAGCGAACTAAATCGGATGAGCACGAATAAGAGTGTTAATTGTGACGTGACATCCGTTGTTTTCTCGATTTGTGCTTAGTAACGGGCCAATAATCTAATTTTTGGAACGTTGCACATTTTGTTGGAAACAGAAGTCTGGGAGAAGAAAAGTATTAAAGAAAAATAAGTTTGCCCGCCGTGATATGTTCGGACTACGGTCCGTCGACGCGGTGGCGGCAAGACCGAGAAACGTAAAAAGAGATAGAGGAAAAGAGAGCACGTAAATAATTCGTTTATAACGAGTCGCGTGTCTCTCTCT
>OX637863.1:20090660-20093160 GCA_951802705.1 Netelia virgata | reverse complement strand
CGCGGTGTTCGCTTCATGAACCAACACCTTCATGGGCTGCGCCGCGGGGACCGAACCCTAGAGGCGATCAAAGGGGTTCGGAGGGGCGCGGAGTACAAGGCCATTGTGGCAGCCGCGCTCCAGGACCTTCAAGCCGCTCCGGAGGAGGTGGACGACAATCCATCGTCCCCCGAGAGCGGTGGTCAAGGTACCAGGACCTCCTCCTCATCCGAGGAAAGCTTGACGGGGCCACGTTCGCCCCTGAATGTCAGCCCCCCTCGGAACTCGCCGCGTGCTTCGACTCGGCGCCGCTGGAGTGCTGCGCTCGGCACACCCGGTGAAGCAATACAACGACTGCTGCCAGTCGTTGAGCAGATCCGGGGTTTCGGGTCATCCCGGCTCCTGGAAATCGCTCGTGATCTCCATGAGGGTCGGGATGTCTCGGGACAGTGTCGCGCGTGGCTGGAGGGAGTCTTTCCTCCAGCTCCGCGGCATCGCCCGCGCCGTGGCCCAACTCGGATGGACCGCGCCCCCGTCAAGGTGTCGAGGAAGCGACTACGTCGCCGGGAGTATGCCCGCATACAGCGGCTCTTCAAGACCAACATGGGAAGAGCCGCTAAGGAGATTCTGAATGGGCCGGGTGGGGCACGGGCTCTCGATGTCGCGGCAATGGCCGCGCATTGGGGCCCGTATGTGTCCCAACCTTCGATAGAGGTCCCCAGAACTCCTGTCCGGCAGCCTCGGCCGGACCTAGAGTGTGTGTGGCACCCGGTGACGTGCGAGGAAACAACGGCAGTCGCCATTTCCATCTCCTCGGCACCAGGTATTGACGGGGTGACCGCGAGACAGTGGCGTGCAGTCCCAGCGAGCATTAAGGCCCTCTTCTTCAACATCGTCATTGAGAGGGGGGGATTCCCCGAAGAGCTCCTCGTAGCGAGAACCGTGTTCGTCCCCAAGAAAGTCGGGGCAGAACTGCCGTCGGACTTTCGGCCGATCAGCATTGCATCGGTCGTAGTCCGACATCTCCACAAGATCCTGGCTCAACGCTTGCGGGAGTCAGGTCTTGTGGATGATAGGCAGCGATGCTTCGACGACGGATGCGCGGAAAACATCACCGCGTTGGCTGCACTGTTGGAGGACTCCAGGCGGCGTCTCAGGGAGCTGCATGTCTCCTCCCTGGATGTCGCAAAAGCCTTCGACAGTGTCAGTCATAACGCAATCCGCGCAGTTCTGGGGCGGCTCGGTCTCCCTCCGGCCTTTGTAAGTTACATAGGCCGGACCTACGAGGATAGCTCGACGATGTTTGAAGTTGAGGGGGCTCGCTCGGGAATTGTGCACGTGGGCAGAGGGGTTCGGCAGGGTGACCCGCTGTCCTCGATGCTGTTCTGTCTCGTGGTCAATGAGGTACTACAAGCTGTACCTCATGAAGTCGGGTACGAGATCGGTGGTGGTAGGGTGAACGCGTTAGCGTACGCCGACGACATTCTCCTCGTGTCCTCCTCCAACCGGGGGATGCGGGAAGCGCTGCGAAGGGTAGAAGAGCAAGCGGGGATCTATGGGCTCTCGTTAAATGCCGCAAAATGCGTGGCACTCTCCATCGTACCCGCCGGTAAACTGAAGAAATATAAGGTCCTGAGCGACGTCCAATTCCATCTTGCCGATGGCACAGCCATCAGGCAGTTATCGCCCTCGCAGGAGTGGCGATACCTGGGCGTCGACTTCAGGCCTATAGGACCGAAGCGAGCCGGCGGGTCACTGTCCATCGAGATGGAGAGACTAACGAGAGCCCCATTAAAACCGCAGCAGCGCCTCAAGATCCTGCGCTGCTTCTTGATCCCCCGCTTTTATCACGCACTTGTTCTCGCGGGGACCACTCTTGGGAAACTGAGGGCCCTCGATAGGCAGGTGCGTGATAACCTTCGCAGGTGGCTACGCCTCCCGCACGATTCACCGACCGGATACTTCCACGCGTGTTCCCGAGATGGAGGGCTTGGCATTCCATCCTTTGCCACCACGGTGCCGGGGCTGTTATTTGAGCGCCTCCGGCACCTCCAACACTCTACTTCCGCTGCCGTGAGGGCGGTCGCGACCTCAGACTGGGTGGATAAGCGCCTAGGCTGGGCGGAGCGGGCGCTTACCCGGGATGGGGTCCGGCTGGACTCCCGCGAGAAGCGGAGTAAGTGGTGGGCCAAGCACCTCCATTCATCGGTCGATGGCCGGGAATTACGCGAGTGTGGAAGATCCGGTCCTTCCACCTGGTGGATCGACGGGGGGAGCTTCGGAATTCCGGGTCGTGATTACCTCCAGTACAATCACGTCCGGATAAACTGTCTGCCCACGCGCATTCGAACATCGCGTGGCATCCGTAGGCAACAGGCAGAGCTGCAATGCCGCGCCGGCTGTCGGGTAACCGAAACAGCGGCGCATGTCATTCAGGCATGCCACCGAACACACGGCGGGCGCATCAAGCGCCATAACGCCGTGTGTAAGGTGGTTGCAGCAGGTCTGCGTGATGCCGGGT
>OX637863.1:20075660-20085660 GCA_951802705.1 Netelia virgata | reverse complement strand
CGAGCGGCGTTGGACTTGTAATTTTTTTTTTTTTTTTTTTTTTTTTTTTTTTTTTTTTTATTCTCCGTCCCGTTCAACAGCCGGATCCTGTCGATATTCATTCTCGAACTCCCCGCGGGACACGGGTCCGCTCTTCAATTCTCGACCCCGATCGGTCCACGCCTCGTTTCATGCCCTCGATCGGTCCACGGGCAACATTCCACGCCCGATCGGTCCACGCGTCCGAGCAATACTATAGACGACGCGAGCGGCGTTGGACTTGTAATTTTTTTTTTTTTTTTTTTTTTTTTTTTTTTTTTTTTATTCTCCGTCCCGTTCAACAGCCGGATCCTATCGATATTCATTCTCGAACTCCCCGCGGGACACGGGTCCGCTCTTCAATTCTCGACCCCGATCGGTCCACGCCTCGTTTCATGCCCTCGATCGGTCCACGGGCAAAATTCCACGCCCGATCGGTCCACGCGTCCGAGCAATACTATAGACGACGCGAGCGGCGTTGGACTTGTAATTTTTTTTTTTTTTTTTTTTTTTTTTTTTTTTTTTTTTTATTCTCCGTCCCGTTCAACAGCCGGATCCTGTCGATATTCATTCTCGAACTCCCCGCGGGACACGGGTCCGCTCTTCAATTCTCGACCCCGATCGGTCCACGCCTCGTTTCATGCCCTCGATCGGTCCACGGGCAAAATTCCACGCCCGATCGGTCCACGCGTCCGAGCAATACTATAGACGACGCGAGCGGCGTTGGACTTGTAATTTTTTTTTTTTTTTTTTTTTTTTTTTTTTTTTTTTTTTATTCTCCGTCCCGTTCAACAGCCGGATCCTATCGATATTCATTCTCGAACTCCCCGCGGGACACGGGTCCGCTCTTCAATTCTCGACCCCGATCGGTCCACGCCTCGTTTCATGCCCTCGATCGGTCCACGGGCAAAATTCCACGCCCGATCGGTCCACGCGTCCGAGCAATACTATAGACGACGCGAGCGGCGTTGGACTTGTAATTTTTTTTTTTTTTTTTTTTTTTTTTTTTTTTTTTTTTATTCTCCGTCCCGTTCAACAGCCGGATCCTATCGATATTCATTCTCGAACTCCCCGCGGGACACGGGTCCGCTCTTCAATTCTCGACCCCGATCGGTCCACGCCTCGTTTCATGCCCTCGATCGGTCCACGGGCAAAATTCCACGCCCGATCGGTCCACGCGTCCGAGCAATACTATAGACGACGCGAGCGGCGTTGGACTTGTAATTTTTTTTTTTTTTTTTTTTTTTTTTTTTTTTTTTTTTATTCTCCGTCCCGTTCAACAGCCGGATCCTGTCGATATTCATTCTCGAACTCCCCGCGGGACACGGGTCCGCTCTTCAATTCTCGACCCCGATCGGTCCACGCCTCGTTTCATGCCCTCGATCGGTCCACGGGCAAAATTCCACGCCCGATCGGTCCACGCGTCCGAGCAATACTATAGACGACGCGAGCGGCGTTGGACTTGTAATTTTTTTTTTTTTTTTTTTTTTTTTTTTTTTTTTTTTTATTCTCCGTCCCGTTCAACAGCCGGATCCTATCGATATTCATTCTCGAACTCCCCGCGGGACACGGGTCCGCTCTTCAATTCTCGACCCCGATCGGTCCACGCCTCGTTTCATGCCCTCGATCGGTCCACGGGCAAAATTCCACGCCCGATCGGTCCACGCGTCCGAGCAATACTATAGACGACGCGAGCGGCGTTGGACTTGTAATTTTTTTTTTTTTTTTTTTTTTTTTTTTTTTTTTTTTTATTCTCCGTCCCGTTCAACAGCCGGATCCTGTCGATATTCATTCTCGAACTCCCCGCGGGACACGGGTCCGCTCTTCAATTCTCGACCCCGATCGGTCCACGCCTCGTTTCATGCCCTCGATCGGTCCACGGGCAAAATTCCACGCCCGATCGGTCCACGCGTCCGAGCAATACTATAGACGACGCGAGCGGCGTTGGACTTGTAATTTTTTTTTTTTTTTTTTTTTTTTTTTTTTTTTTTTTTATTCTCCGTCCCGTTCAACAGCCGGATCCTGTCGATATTCATTCTCGAACTCCCCGCGGGACACGGGTCCGCTCTTCAATTCTCGACCCCGATCGGTCCACGCCTCGTTTCATGCCCTCGATCGGTCCACGGGCAAAATTCCACGCCCGATCGGTCCACGCGTCCGAGCAATACTATAGACGACGCGAGCGGCGTTGGACTTGTAATTTTTTTTTTTTTTTTTTTTTTTTTTTTTTTTTTTTTTTATTCTCCGTCCCGTTCAACAGCCGGATCCTGTCGATATTCATTCTCGAACTCCCCGCGGGACACGGGTCCGCTCTTCAATTCTCGACCCCGATCGGTCCACGCCTCGTTTCATGCCCTCGATCGGTCCACGGGCAAAATTCCACGCCCGATCGGTCCACGCGTCCGAGCAATACTATAGACGACGCGAGCGGCGTTGGACTTGTAATTTTTTTTTTTTTTTTTTTTTTTTTTTTTTTTTTTTTTATTCTCCGTCCCGTTCAACAGCCGGATCCTGTCGATATTCATTCTCGAGCTCCCCGCGGGACACGGGTCCGCTCTTCAATTCTCGACCCCGATCGGTCCACGCCTCGTTTCATGCCCTCGATCGGTCCACGGGCAAAATTCCACGCCCGATCGGTCCACGCGTCCGAGCAATACTATAGACGACGCGAGCGGCGTTGGACTTGTAATTTTTTTTTTTTTTTTTTTTTTTTTTTTTTTTTTTTTTTTATTCTCCGTCCCGTTCAACAGCCGGATCCTGTCGATATTCATTCTCGAACTCCCCGCGGGACACGGGTCCGCTCTTCAATTCTCGACCCCGATCGGTCCACGCCTCGTTTCATGCCCTCGATCGGTCCACGGGCAAAATTCCACGCCCGATCGGTCCACGCGTCCGAGCAATACTATAGACGACGCGAGCGGCGTTGGACTTGTAATTTTTTTTTTTTTTTTTTTTTTTTTTTTTTTTTTTTTTTTTATTCTCCGTCCCGTTCAACAGCCGGATCCTGTCGATATTCATTCTCGAACTCCCCGCGGGACACGGGTCCGCTCTTCAATTCTCGACCCCGATCGGTCCACGCCTCGTTTCATGCCCTCGATCGGTCCACGGGCAAAATTCCACGCCCGATCGGTCCACGCGTCCGAGCAATACTATAGACGACGCGAGCGGCGTTGGACTTGTAATTTTTTTTTTTTTTTTTTTTTTTTTTTTTTTTTTTTTTATTCTCCGTCCCGTTCAACAGCCGGATCCTGTCGATATTCATTCTCGAACTCCCCGCGGGACACGGGTCCGCTCTTCAATTCTCGACCCCGATCGGTCCACGCCTCGTTTCATGCCCTCGATCGGTCCACGGGCGAAAATTCCACGCCCGATCGGTCCACGCGTCCGAGCAATACTATAGACGACGCGAGCGGCGTTGGACTTGTAATTTTTTTTTTTTTTTTTTTTTTTTTTTTTTTTTTTTTATTCTCCGTCCCGTTCAACAGCCGGATCCTATCGATATTCATTCTCGAACTCCCCGCGGGACACGGGTCCGCTCTTCAATTCTCGACCCCGATCGGTCCACGCCTCGTTTCATGCCCTCGATCGGTCCACGGGCGAAATTCCACGCCCGATCGGTCCACGCGTCCGAGCAATACTATAGACGACGCGAGCGGCGTTGGACTTGTAATTTTTTTTTTTTTTTTTTTTTTTTTTTTTTTTTTTTTTTTTATTCTCCGTCCCGTTCAACAGCCGGATCCTATCGATATTCATTCTCGAACTCCCCGCGGGACACGGGTCCGCTCTTCAATTCTCGACCCCGATCGGTCCACGCCTCGTTTCATGCCCTCGATCGGTCCACGGGCGAAATTCCACGCCCGATCGGTCCACGCGTCCGAGCAATACTATAGACGACGCGAGCGGCGTTGGACTTGTAATTTTTTTTTTTTTTTTTTTTTTTTTTTTTTTTTTTTTATTCTCCGTCCCGTTCAACAGCCGGATCCTATCGATATTCATTCTCGAACTCCCCGCGGGACACGGGTCCGCTCTTCAATTCTCGACCCCGATCGGTCCACGCCTCGTTTCATGCCCTCGATCGGTCCACGGGCAAAATTCCACGCCCGATCGGTCCACGCGTCCGAGCAATACTATAGACGACGCGAGCGGCGTTGGACTTGTAATTTTTTTTTTTTTTTTTTTTTTTTTTTTTTTTTTTTTTTATTCTCCGTCCCGTTCAACAGCCGGATCCTGTCGATATTCATTCTCGAACTCCCCGCGGGACACGGGTCCGCTCTTCAATTCTCGACCCCGATCGGTCCACGCCTCGTTTCATGCCCTCGATCGGTCCACGGGCAAAATTCCACGCCCGATCGGTCCACGCGTCCGAGCAATACTATAGACGACGCGAGCGGCGTTGGACTTGTAATTTTTTTTTTTTTTTTTTTTTTTTTTTTTTTTTTTTTTTATTCTCCGTCCCGTTCAACAGCCGGATCCTGTCGATATTCATTCTCGAACTCCCCGCGGGACACGGGTCCGCTCTTCAATTCTCGACCCCGATCGGTCCACGCCTCGTTTCATGCCCTCGATCGGTCCACGGGCAAAATTCCACGCCCGATCGGTCCACGCGTCCGAGCAATACTATAGACGACGCGAGCGGCGTTGGACTTGTAATTTTTTTTTTTTTTTTTTTTTTTTTTTTTTTTTTTTTTTTTATTCTCCGTCCCGTTCAACAGCCGGATCCTGTCGATATTCATTCTCGAACTCCCCGCGGGACACGGGTCCGCTCTTCAATTCTCGACCCCGATCGGTCCACGCCTCGTTTCATGCCCTCGATCGGTCCACGGGCAAAATTCCACGCCCGATCGGTCCACGCGTCCGAGCAATACTATAGACGACGCGAGCGGCGTTGGACTTGTAATTTTTTTTTTTTTTTTTTTTTTTTTTTTTTTTTTTTTTTTTATTCTCCGTCCCGTTCAACAGCCGGATCCTGTCGATATTCATTCTCGAACTCCCCGCGGGACACGGGTCCGCTCTTCAATTCTCGACCCCGATCGGTCCACGCCTCGTTTCATGCCCTCGATCGGTCCACGGGCAAAATTCCACGCCCGATCGGTCCACGCGTCCGAGCAATACTATAGACGACGCGAGCGGCGTTGGACTTGTAATTTTTTTTTTTTTTTTTTTTTTTTTTTTTTTTTTTTTATTCTCCGTCCCGTTCAACAGCCGGATCCTATCGATATTCATTCTCGAACTCCCCGCGGGACACGGGTCCGCTCTTCAATTCTCGACCCCGATCGGTCCACGCCTCGTTTCATGCCCTCGATCGGTCCACGGGCAAAATTCCACGCCCGATCGGTCCACGCGTCCGAGCAATACTATAGACGACGCGAGCGGCGTTGGACTTGTAATTTTTTTTTTTTTTTTTTTTTTTTTTTTTTTTTTTTTTTTATTCTCCGTCCCGTTCAACAGCCGGATCCTGTCGATATTCATTCTCGAACTCCCCGCGGGACACGGGTCCGCTCTTCAATTCTCGACCCCGATCGGTCCACGCCTCGTTTCATGCCCTCGATCGGTCCACGGGCAACATTCCACGCCCGATCGGTCCACGCGTCCGAGCAATACTATAGACGACGCGAGCGGCGTTGGACTTGTAATTTTTTTTTTTTTTTTTTTTTTTTTTTTTTTTTTTTTTTTTATTCTCCGTCCCGTTCAACAGCCGGATCCTGTCGATATTCATTCTCGAACTCCCCGCGGGACACGGGTCCGCTCTTCAATTCTCGACCCCGATCGGTCCACGCCTCGTTTCATGCCCTCGATCGGTCCACGGGCAAAATTCCACGCCCGATCGGTCCACGCGTCCGAGCAATACTATAGACGACGCGAGCGGCGTTGGACTTGTAATTTTTTTTTTTTTTTTTTTTTTTTTTTTTTTTTTTTTTTTTTATTCTCCGTCCCGTTCAACAGCCGGATCCTATCGATATTCATTCTCGAACTCCCCGCGGGACACGGGTCCGCTCTTCAATTCTCGACCCCGATCGGTCCACGCCTCGTTTCATGCCCTCGATCGGTCCACGGGCGAAATTCCACGCCCGATCGGTCCACGCGTCCGAGCAATACTATAGACGACGCGAGCGGCGTTGGACTTGTAATTTTTTTTTTTTTTTTTTTTTTTTTTTTTTTTTTTATTCTCCGTCCCGTTCAACAGCCGGATCCTATCGATATTCATTCTCGAACTCCCCGCGGGACACGGGTCCGCTCTTCAATTCTCGACCCCGATCGGTCCACGCCTCGTTTCATGCCCTCGATCGGTCCACGGGCAAAATTCCACGCCCGATCGGTCCACGCGTCCGAGCAATACTATAGACGACGCGAGCGGCGTTGGACTTGTAATTTTTTTTTTTTTTTTTTTTTTTTTTTTTTTTTTTTTTTTTATTCTCCGTCCCGTTCAACAGCCGGATCCTATCGATATTCATTCTCGAACTCCCCGCGGGACACGGGTCCGCTCTTCAATTCTCGACCCCGATCGGTCCACGCCTCGTTTCATGCCCTCGATCGGTCCACGGGCGAAATTCCACGCCCGATCGGTCCACGCGTCCGAGCAATACTATAGACGACGCGAGCGGCGTTGGACTTGTAATTTTTTTTTTTTTTTTTTTTTTTTTTTTTTTTTTTTTATTCTCCGTCCCGTTCAACAGCCGGATCCTATCGATATTCATTCTCGAACTCCCCGCGGGACACGGGTCCGCTCTTCAATTCTCGACCCCGATCGGTCCACGCCTCGTTTCATGCCCTCGATCGGTCCACGGGCAAAATTCCACGCCCGATCGGTCCACGCGTCCGAGCAATACTATAGACGACGCGAGCGGCGTTGGACTTGTAATTTTTTTTTTTTTTTTTTTTTTTTTTATTCTCCGTCCCGTTCAACAGCCGGATCCTGTCGATATTCATTCTCGAACTCCCCGCGGGACACGGGTCCGCTCTTCAATTCTCGACCCCGATCGGTCCACGCCTCGTTTCATGCCCTCGATCGGTCCACGGGCAAAATTCCACGCCCGATCGGTCCACGCGTCCGAGCAATACTATAGACGACGCGAGCGGCGTTGGACTTGTAATTTTTTTTTTTTTTTTTTTTTTTTTTTTTTTTTTTTTTATTCTCCGTCCCGTTCAACAGCCGGATCCTGTCGATATTCATTCTCGAACTCCCCGCGGGACACGGGTCCGCTCTTCAATTCTCGACCCCGATCGGTCCACGCCTCGTTTCATGCCCTCGATCGGTCCACGGGCAAAATTCCACGCCCGATCGGTCCACGCGTCCGAGCAATACTATAGACGACGCGAGCGGCGTTGGACTTGTAATTTTTTTTTTTTTTTTTTTTTTTTTTTTTTTTTTTTTTTTTTATTCTCCGTCCCGTTCAACAGCCGGATCCTGTCGATATTCATTCTCGAACTCCCCGCGGGACACGGGTCCGCTCTTCAATTCTCGACCCCGATCGGTCCACGCCTCGTTTCATGCCCTCGATCGGTCCACGGGCAAAATTCCACGCCCGATCGGTCCACGCGTCCGAGCAATACTATAGACGACGCGAGCGGCGTTGGACTTGTAATTTTTTTTTTTTTTTTTTTTTTTTTTTTTTTTTTTTTTTATTCTCCGTCCCGTTCAACAGCCGGATCCTGTCGATATTCATTCTCGAACTCCCCGCGGGACACGGGTCCGCTCTTCAATTCTCGACCCCGATCGGTCCACGCCTCGTTTCATGCCCTCGATCGGTCCACGGGCAAAATTCCACGCCCGATCGGTCCACGCGTCCGAGCAATACTATAGACGACGCGAGCGGCGTTGGACTTGTAATTTTTTTTTTTTTTTTTTTTTTTATTCTCCGTCCCGTTCAACAGCCGGATCCTGTCGATATTCATTCTCGAACTCCCCGCGGGACACGGGTCCGCTCTTCAATTCTCGACCCCGATCGGTCCACGCCTCGTTTCATGCCCTCGATCGGTCCACGGGCAAAATTCCACGCCCGATCGGTCCACGCGTCCGAGCAATACTATAGACGACGCGAGCGGCGTTGGACTTGTAATTTTTTTTTTTTTTTTTTTTTTTTTTTTTTTTTTTATTCTCCGTCCCGTTCAACAGCCGGATCCTATCGATATTCATTCTCGAACTCCCCGCGGGACACGGGTCCGCTCTTCAATTCTCGACCCCGATCGGTCCACGCCTCGTTTCATGCCCTCGATCGGTCCACGGGCGAAATTCCACGCCCGATCGGTCCACGCGTCCGAGCAATACTATAGACGACGCGAGCGGCGTTGGACTTGTAATTTTTTTTTTTTTTTTTTTTTTTTTTTTTTTTTTTTATTCTCCGTCCCGTTCAACAGCCGGATCCTGTCGATATTCATTCTCGAACTCCCCGCGGGACACGGGTCCGCTCTTCAATTCTCGACCCCGATCGGTCCACGCCTCGTTTCATGCCCTCGATCGGTCCACGGGCAAAATTCCACGCCCGATCGGTCCACGCGTCCGAGCAATACTATAAACGACGCGAGCGGCGTTGGACTTGTAATTTTTTTTTTTTTTTTTTTTTTTTTTTTATTCTCCGTCCCGTTCAACAGCCGGATCCTGTCGATATTCATTCTCGAACTCCCCGCGGGACACGGGTCCGCTCTTCAATTCTCGACCCCGATCGGTCCACGCCTCGTTTCATGCCCTCGATCGGTCCACGGGCAAAATTCCACGCCCGATCGGTCCACGCGTCCGAGCAATACTATAGACGACGCGAGCGGCGTTGGACTTGTAATTTTTTTTTTTTTTTTTTTTTTTTTTTTTTTTTTATTCTCCGTCCCGTTCAACAGCCGGATCCTATCGATATTCATTCTCGAACTTCCCTCGCAACCAGTCTGAAATTATAGCACGGCGCCGTCGCATTTTTCAGAAAGCCGACCGGTTCACGTGAAACTTCCATGAATAATGGACATAAGCTCGACCGGGTTACAGTCATTTCCACAAAATAATTTCAATATAGTCGTTTTCGTAAAAAAATCATTTGAAGACGGTTGCTAACTTCGAAAAACTTTTTTCCAAAAATTTTTCAAAGTCCTAAGGTGTCGACCGCGTCCGGTCCCGTTTGACGCTAGTTCGCCCGCCTTACCGCCGTGCTTAAGACCGCTCGGGTCCGAACCGCAGGCGGGCCAGCTCGTTACTATAAGAGAGGCGATGCGTCGGCTCGTACAAAAGTCGACTGTCGGTCGAATATGAATTGTAACAATATGCAATATATACACGCAGCATTACCACGGGTCGGTGTCTATGACCGAATGGCCCTCTATGTGGTATACCGCCATAGGCGTTATTGTTGTTAAATATCGTACATTTGATACGAATTATTCACTGAGCATCGACTCACCCATATCCGGGCGAGATTAATTTTGAAGAAGAAACACGAAATAAAAGTGCCCGAACGAGGGGTACGTCATGTCGCTCTGAGTCGAAAGATTTTCTAGCGTCAACAGTACGAAATGTAACCGAGAGAGAAAGTTGGAAAGCGAACTAAATCGGATGAGCACGAATAAGAGTGTTAATTGTGACGTGACATCCGTTGTTTTCTCGATTTGTGCTTAGTAACGGGCCAATAATCTAATTTTTGGAACGTTGCACATTTTGTTGGAAACAGAAGTCTGGGAGAAGAAAAGTATTAAAGAAAAATAAGTTTGCCCGCCGTGATATGTTCGGACTACGGTCCGTCGACGCGGTGGCGGCAAGACCGAGAAACGTAAAAAGAGATAGAGGAAAAGAGAGCACGTAAATAATTCGTTTATAACGAGTCGCGTGTCTCTCTCTCTCTCTCTGTCTCGAGCTCTCGTGCACACAAAACGAAGCTCCCTGGTTGATCCTGCCAGTAGTCATATGCTTGTCTCAAAGATTAAGCCATGCATGTCTCAGTACATGCCGTATTAAGGTGAAACCGCGAATGGCTCATTAAATCAGTTATGGTTCCTTAGATCGTAC
>OX637863.1:20065660-20068160 GCA_951802705.1 Netelia virgata | reverse complement strand
GAGATGGATGAGGGACTTACAGCCCCCGGTGTGGATGCTACGGGTGGCTTCGTGGTCCCGCGGTCGGGGCGGAGTAAGTCGTGGGCGAGGGGGGGCGAGCAGGCGGAGCCGATGTCTTCCCCGGCCACCCTTAACGTGATCGGGACGATGCCGCGGTCGCGTGCTGCGGGCGATGGTGGCTCTCCGCTGGTGTGCCAGGGCATCACGGTCTCTGTGCCTGCCCTTGCGTCCGGTGGTGCTCCGATGACGGCGGTATTGACGCCCTCCGAGGTGATGGCCCGTGCCGAGGGTTTGGCGGCGGAGGCCCGCCACTTTATGGCGGATCCCGCTAATAAGGTAAATAGGGGGGTTGCCGTTCACCTGGACGGCGCGATGTCCGGGCTGGTGTCGCTCCTCGGGGCGGCGGTCGGCCGGCTAGAGGGCTTGGTGGGGGAGTGCGCGGCTGTGAGGTTGGCGCATGTGGCCGTTGTCCGCGACATTGGGCGGCAGGTGACCGGGGCGCTGCGGGGGCTCGCTAAGCGCCAGGCGCCGGTGCCTGTTGTCCTCCGTTCAGCGGTGGGGACGGTGGGTGCTGCACCGACATATGCGCAAATGGCGGCGCCATCGGTCGGCGCGCCTAGCGCTGCCGGTGTGTTGCCGCCGGCGATCGCCCGCCCGCTGCCGAAGCGTAGGAAACCACGGGTTCCCCAGCACGTCGTGCTGGTCAAGCCGGCAGAAGGACAAATGGATGCGTCGGCGGTGAAGGAGCGCCTCATGACGCTCGTGAACCCCGCCGCATCGGCCGTGTGTGTACGCGGTGTTCGGGCTGTTCAGGGCGGGGTCCTAGTCGAGACGCGCACTGGGGAAGACCTGGAGTTTTTCAGGTCCAGCCAGGAGCTCCGCGAAGGTGGGCTCAGTGTGTCGGAGCCGGAGGGGCCCCGCCAGAAGTTCATCGTCTTTTCGGTCCCCGAAGGCATGACCGAGGAAGCTGTTATGGCGAGCCTGAGGTCGCAGAAGATGCCTCAGGTGGACGAGGGGTCCTTCAGTGGGAGTGTTAGGCTGGCGCGGAAGCTCGCATCGAGGAATGCAGGAGCCGCAGGGTCCCATTGGATCCTGGAGGTGAAGCCTGAGGTAGCTGCGAAGCTGGGGCGGTCGGGACGTGTCTTCCTGGGGTGGCATTCGTGCCCCTTCAGGGAGTACGTCGAAGTCGGCCGGTGCTACCGGTGCTTGGGCTTCGGCCACACGGCCCGGTTCTGCGCGAGGCGCGCCCAGACTTGTGGCTGGTGCTCGGGGGACGGACATGCGGCCGCCGACTGCCCCAACAAGGAGGAGGCCCCCTGCTGCACGAACTGTAAGGGGGCAGGGCTTGCGGCTTCTCATGGAGCGTTTAACGGGGTGTGCCCGTTATACCGCGCTGAGCTGGCGCAGGAACAGTTGAGGGCGCGCGTGCCGGATACCACGGCCAATGGCTAGTTCGGCTCATCTGGCGTCCGGTGCCGGTGGCCAGGGGGGTGCGGTTGCCCAGGGGCTCCGCATTCTTCAGGTAAACTGCCAGAGGTCGCGGGCCGTGATGGCCGAGGTCGGGCAGGTGCTGATCGAGGACCGATTCGACGCTGCTCTCTTGCAGGAGCCGTATCTCCGTTCGGGCGGGTTCATTGCGGGCCTCCCGGCGTGGATGCGGGTCTTCCGGAGCGGCGATGCGAGTTCGGCCGTCGTGTTGTCCAATGCCCTTTTGGATGCGACGGTGGTCTCGGTGGCGACCGGGGACTGTGGGGCGACGGTGTGGGTGCGCGGTGCTTTCGGGGAGGTTTACCTCTCCTCCATGTACTGCCGTCACGGAGAGCCCCTTGGCGAGTACCTTCAGTATCTGGAGTGGATATTTACCCGATTGCAGGGGGCTCCGGTGCTGGCGGGCATGGACGCGAACGCTGTGTCGCGCCTGTGGCACTCCAAGAACCGGATCAGAGGTGCCCAGAATGCCGTGCGGGGAGGCGAGTTTGAGGCCTTCATTGTCGCTGGCGACTTGGAGGTCTTGAATGAGCCAAGCCGGGAGTTCACGTTCGACGGACCTAGGGGGAGGTCGGACATCGATGTGACTCTGGGAAGGGCGGTGGGCCGTCTGTACCGGTCCGGCTGGCGCGTCCAGCCGGGCCTGGTTCAGTCGGACCACAACGCCATTGTCGTTACCCTATCCCGGAGGGATGGTGTGGTCGGTGCCCCACTCCCTGTGTTCAGGTGGAGGACCGTCGACGTGGACTGGGCGGCGTACAAGGGTGCCCTGACCGCCGCCGCGGCCGCCCTCTCGCGAGAGGGGTTGGACGACAGGGAGCCTGCTACCCTGGCTGAGCGCGTTGCGTCCATGTTCCATGGCGTGAACGATGCTTGGCTGGGGGCGGCCTCGGAGCCGCCGCGCCGGAGATCTCGGTGGTGGTGCCGGGCCCTCACCCTGGCGAGGCGCCCCGCCAGGAGAGCGCGCACCGCCTGGCAGCGAGCCAGGAGTCGCGAGGCTCCGGAGGAGGAG
>OX637863.1:20053160-20055660 GCA_951802705.1 Netelia virgata | reverse complement strand
ATTCGTGTTACACTATAAAAATTGTGGAGGCCGGTGTTTTCGGCCACACCGTTCCTGCCCCCCCGTGCCCCCTTTTAGCGAAGGCGGCGACGCGGGGCGTGTGGGGATGGGGTTTTCGATCTCACGCGAGATGCCTTCTCAATTAGTCACGAATTTCGAACGAGGGTGTCGGAAGGCGCGAGAGTGGAGAAAAAGAGATGAGGAGGAAGGAGAGGAAGAGAGGGAACGGCGTTTGTGACGAAGTGCGATGCGGTCCCTCGAGACTGCGTCGCCGCGCGCGCGGCGTGCCCCGCCCTCCTCCCCTCGCTCATAAAACACTTTCCTTCCAAAGACAACTCCGGAGGCCAGTCAAAATGGTGGAAAAAAGTTGTTTGCGCGAGTCTGGGCAGCCTATATACCAATATAACGGAGAACAGGAGAGCGTCGGAGAAGAGAGGCGGAAAGAGAGAAAAAGAGTCGTCTCTCACCGGGACGACGAATTATCTCCTCTATTTGCTGATCGGGCGATCGCTCTCGAAACCGTTTGATTATTGAGAGGAGAGGAATTCTCGTGGCAAAAATCTTGTCAGAGTCTTCCGAGGCTTTTAAATGAAATTTCGCCCAGAATCGTGGTTGCACGCGCGCATACACGAATTTGAACGGTATCGGTGCTTGTTTATAAACTCTGTTGATATTTATATCCGATGTTTAACAAAAAATCCGACCACTTATCGATTGGCCTCGTTGTCGCGGTCACGTGACTCTCATGAACAACGATGATCGTGTCGCGCCTAACGGTGCGACCGTTCGGAGTGTGTGAGAATATCATCTCTGACTGACGGCTCGCGAGAACGCGCGTCTCGTACGCGGACTCGCGAAACATTTTGTCACGGCGAATTCGGGGGTCGCTCAATGCGCGCTCGTTCCCGTTGAGATTGTGTTGATAAAGCTGTGTTTTAAAGAAAAATGAAAAAACCATACGATTACCCTGAACGGTGGATCACTTGGCTCGTGGGTCGATGAAGAACGCAGCTAATTGCGCGTCAACTTGTGAACTGCAGGACACATGAACATCGACATTTCGAACGCACATTGCGGTTCTCGGATACAATTCCCGGACCACGCCTGGCTGAGGGTCGTTTTACGCATAAAGACTGCTTATATTTTTATATTATAAAGCGAACTTTGTGGACGCTCGTCGAGGGGCGCCCGGCAACGCGCCGAAGAAGCGCGCTCCCTCGGCGTCGTCTTAAATGATATTTTCGGCGAACGATTGAAATTGTGGATTGTGGGCAAGCCGAAAAAGGGGAAGGGCCCCGGACATATCTTCATCATATGTGTGATAAGAGTGTTTGTGCCGAAGTGACTTTGCAGAGCAACATCGTTAGAACGCGAATTGAAATTTTTTTGCGATATATAATAATATGGCATTTTTCATCCGTTGTGCATAGCAAAGCGCGCGCGCGCAGTCTCTCTTAACGAGAGACGGATCTGCCTTCCGGGCGAAGCCCCCGCCCACTCCCACGTTTCTTTCAGAAGCCGTCAAGCGATGCCCGTTTCGGATTATATATTATTGGCGCATTAAAGTGTAAAAAGCTTTCTGTTGCTGCATGTATCCGGCCATCGTGTCAACGAGATTATCGAAGATTTTGAGATATTTGCGTCGTACCGAGTTTGCGGATGCGTGTGCGTGGCGAGTAAAGCCAAGAGCCGGAGAGACGATTCTCGCTCTCGTTCTACACAAACCGCACGGCCGGTCGATCGGGTCCATGGGCTACTTGTAGTTTGAAAGGACAGATGCGACTGCGTAGCCGTGTCGCGGTGTTGTTGGGTTGTTTATAATATTCAACCAGCAGAGAAAAGAACGACGACGGAGAAATCATTCGAACGATCTCTTTTTCCCTGGCTCTCATCTCGCCACGAGAGTAGTGTCGTGTGTCGTCGTCGTGGTGGTGTGCGTACGCGCCACACACCACACACTCACACACAGACAACACCACCATGCAATACGCGTTGATCTCGGTCGCCGGCGTGTATAAATCGAACACTTGAAGTAATCTCAGTCTAATTGACTTGACGACCTCAGAGCAGGCGAGACTACCCGCTGAATTTAAGCATATTACTAAGCGGAGGAAAAGAAACTAACCAGGATTTCCTTAGTAGCGGCGAGCGAACAGGAATGAGCCCAGCACTGAATCCCGCGGCATTGTCGCTGGGAAATGTAGTGTTCGGGAGGATCCACTCATCCCGAGGCGTATGCCCGAGTCCAAGTCCATCTTGAATGGGGCCAATTACCCGTAGAGGGTGCCAGGCCCGTAGTGACCGGGAAGCGCTTCGGGAGGATCTCTCCTTAGAGTCGGGTTGCTTGAGAGTGCAGCTCTAAGTGGGTGGTAAACTCCATCTAAGGCTAAATATGACCACGAGACCGATAGCGAACAAGTACCGTGAGGGAAAGTTGAAAAGAACTTTGAAGAGAGAGTTCAAGAGTACGTGAAACCGTTCAGGGGTAAACCTGAGAAAC
>OX637863.1:20043160-20048160 GCA_951802705.1 Netelia virgata | reverse complement strand
TCATTCTCGAACTCCCCGCGGGACACGGGTCCGCTCTTCAATTCTCGACCCCGATCGGTCCACGCCTCGTTTCATGCCCTCGATCGGTCCACGGGCAAAATTCCACGCCCGATCGGTCCACGCGTCCGAGCAATACTATAGACGACGCGAGCGGCGTTGGACTTGTAATTTTTTTTTTTTTTTTTTTTTTTTTTTTTTTTTTTTTTTTTTTATTCTCCGTCCCGTTCAACAGCCGGATCCTATCGATATTCATTCTCGAACTCCCCGCGGGACACGGGTCCGCTCTTCAATTCTCGACCCCGATCGGTCCACGCCTCGTTTCATGCCCTCGATCGGTCCACGGGCAAAATTCCACGCCCGATCGGTCCACGCGTCCGAGCAATACTATAGACGACGCGAGCGGCGTTGGACTTGTAATTTTTTTTTTTTTTTTTTTTTTTTTTTTTTTTTTTTTTTTTATTCTCCGTCCCGTTCAACAGCCGGATCCTATCGATATTCATTCTCGAACTCCCCGCGGGACACGGGTCCGCTCTTCAATTCTCGACCCCGATCGGTCCACGCCTCGTTTCATGCCCTCGATCGGTCCACGGGCGAAATTCCACGCCCGATCGGTCCACGCGTCCGAGCAATACTATAGACGACGCGAGCGGCGTTGGACTTGTAATTTTTTTTTTTTTTTTTTTTTTTTTTTTTTTTTTTTTTTTTTATTCTCCGTCCCGTTCAACAGCCGGATCCTGTCGATATTCATTCTCGAACTCCCCGCGGGACACGGGTCCGCTCTTCAATTCTCGACCCCGATCGGTCCACGCCTCGTTTCATGCCCTCGATCGGTCCACGGGCAAAATTCCACGCCCGATCGGTCCACGCGTCCGAGCAATACTATAGACGACGCGAGCGGCGTTGGACTTGTAATTTTTTTTTTTTTTTTTTTTTTTTTTTTTTTTTTTTTTTTATTCTCCGTCCCGTTCAACAGCCGGATCCTATCGATATTCATTCTCGAACTCCCCGCGGGACACGGGTCCGCTCTTCAATTCTCGACCCCGATCGGTCCACGCCTCGTTTCATGCCCTCGATCGGTCCACGGGCAAAATTCCACGCCCGATCGGTCCACGCGTCCGAGCAATACTATAGACGACGCGAGCGGCGTTGGACTTGTAATTTTTTTTTTTTTTTTTTTTTTTTTTTTTTTTTTTTTTTTATTCTCCGTCCCGTTCAACAGCCGGATCCTGTCGATATTCATTCTCGAACTCCCCGCGGGACACGGGTCCGCTCTTCAATTCTCGACCCCGATCGGTCCACGCCTCGTTTCATGCCCTCGATCGGTCCACGGGCAAAATTCCACGCCCGATCGGTCCACGCGTCCGAGCAATACTATAGACGACGCGAGCGGCGTTGGACTTGTAATTTTTTTTTTTTTTTTTTTTTTTTTTTTTTTTTTTTTTTTTTTATTCTCCGTCCCGTTCAACAGCCGGATCCTATCGATATTCATTCTCGAACTCCCCGCGGGACACGGGTCCGCTCTTCAATTCTCGACCCCGATCGGTCCACGCCTCGTTTCATGCCCTCGATCGGTCCACGGGCAAAATTCCACGCCCGATCGGTCCACGCGTCCGAGCAATACTATAGACGACGCGAGCGGCGTTGGACTTGTAATTTTTTTTTTTTTTTTTTTTTTTTTTTTTTTTTTTTTTTTTATTCTCCGTCCCGTTCAACAGCCGGATCCTGTCGATATTCATTCTCGAACTCCCCGCGGGACACGGGTCCGCTCTTCAATTCTCGACCCCGATCGGTCCACGCCTCGTTTCATGCCCTCGATCGGTCCACGGGCAAAATTCCACGCCCGATCGGTCCACGCGTCCGAGCAATACTATAGACGACGCGAGCGGCGTTGGACTTGTAATTTTTTTTTTTTTTTTTTTTTTTTTTTTTTTTTTTTTTTTTATTCTCCGTCCCGTTCAACAGCCGGATCCTATCGATATTCATTCTCGAACTCCCCGCGGGACACGGGTCCGCTCTTCAATTCTCGACCCCGATCGGTCCACGCCTCGTTTCATGCCCTCGATCGGTCCACGGGCGAAATTCCACGCCCGATCGGTCCACGCGTCCGAGCAATACTATAGACGACGCGAGCGGCGTTGGACTTGTAATTTTTTTTTTTTTTTTTTTTTTTTTTTTTTTTTTTTTTTATTCTCCGTCCCGTTCAACAGCCGGATCCTGTCGATATTCATTCTCGAACTCCCCGCGGGACACGGGTCCGCTCTTCAATTCTCGACCCCGATCGGTCCACGCCTCGTTTCATGCCCTCGATCGGTCCACGGGCATAATTCCACGCCCGATCGGTCCACGCGTCCGAGCAATACTATAGACGACGCGAGCGGCGTTGGACTTGTAATTTTTTTTTTTTTTTTTTTTTTTTTTTTTTTTTTTTTTTTTATTCTCCGTCCCGTTCAACAGCCGGATCCTATCGATATTCATTCTCGAACTCCCCGCGGGACACGGGTCCGCTCTTCAATTCTCGACCCCGATCGGTCCACGCCTCGTTTCATGCCCTCGATCGGTCCACGGGCAAAATTCCACGCCCGATCGGTCCACGCGTCCGAGCAATACTATAGACGACGCGAGCGGCGTTGGACTTGTAATTTTTTTTTTTTTTTTTTTTTTTTTTTTTTTTTTTTTTTTTATTCTCCGTCCCGTTCAACAGCCGGATCCTATCGATATTCATTCTCGAACTCCCCGCGGGACACGGGTCCGCTCTTCAATTCTCGACCCCGATCGGTCCACGCCTCGTTTCATGCCCTCGATCGGTCCACGGGCAAAATTCCACGCCCGATCGGTCCACGCGTCCGAGCAATACTATAGACGACGCGAGCGGCGTTGGACTTGTAATTTTTTTTTTTTTTTTTTTTTTTTTTTTTTTTTTTTTTTTTTATTCTCCGTCCCGTTCAACAGCCGGATCCTGTCGATATTCATTCTCGAACTCCCCGCGGGACACGGGTCCGCTCTTCAATTCTCGACCCCGATCGGTCCACGCCTCGTTTCATGCCCTCGATCGGTCCACGGGCAAAATTCCACGCCCGATCGGTCCACGCGTCCGAGCAATACTATAGACGACGCGAGCGGCGTTGGACTTGTAATTTTTTTTTTTTTTTTTTTTTTTTTTTTTTTTTTTTTTTTATTCTCCGTCCCGTTCAACAGCCGGATCCTATCGATATTCATTCTCGAACTCCCCGCGGGACACGGGTCCGCTCTTCAATTCTCGACCCCGATCGGTCCACGCCTCGTTTCATGCCCTCGATCGGTCCACGGGCAAAATTCCACGCCCGATCGGTCCACGCGTCCGAGCAATACTATAGACGACGCGAGCGGCGTTGGACTTGTAATTTTTTTTTTTTTTTTTTTTTTTTTTTTTTTTTTTTTTTTATTCTCCGTCCCGTTCAACAGCCGGATCCTGTCGATATTCATTCTCGAACTCCCCGCGGGACACGGGTCCGCTCTTCAATTCTCGACCCCGATCGGTCCACGCCTCGTTTCATGCCCTCGATCGGTCCACGGGCAAAATTCCACGCCCGATCGGTCCACGCGTCCGAGCAATACTATAGACGACGCGAGCGGCGTTGGACTTGTAATTTTTTTTTTTTTTTTTTTTTTTTTTTTTTTTTTTTTTTTTATTCTCCGTCCCGTTCAACAGCCGGATCCTATCGATATTCATTCTCGAACTCCCCGCGGGACACGGGTCCGCTCTTCAATTCTCGACCCCGATCGGTCCACGCCTCGTTTCATGCCCTCGATCGGTCCACGGGCAAAATTCCACGCCCGATCGGTCCACGCGTCCGAGCAATACTATAGACGACGCGAGCGGCGTTGGACTTGTAATTTTTTTTTTTTTTTTTTTTTTTTTTTTTTTTTTTTTTTTTTTTATTCTCCGTCCCGTTCAACAGCCGGATCCTGTCGATATTCATTCTCGAACTCCCCGCGGGACACGGGTCCGCTCTTCAATTCTCGACCCCGATCGGTCCACGCCTCGTTTCATGCCCTCGATCGGTCCACGGGCAAAATTCCACGCCCGATCGGTCCACGCGTCCGAGCAATACTATAGACGACGCGAGCGGCGTTGGACTTGTAATTTTTTTTTTTTTTTTTTTTTTTTTTTTTTTTTTTTTTTTTATTCTCCGTCCCGTTCAACAGCCGGATCCTATCGATATTCATTCTCGAACTCCCCGCGGGACACGGGTCCGCTCTTCAATTCTCGACCCCGATCGGTCCACGCCTCGTTTCATGCCCTCGATCGGTCCACGGGCGAAATTCCACGCCCGATCGGTCCACGCGTCCGAGCAATACTATAGACGACGCGAGCGGCGTTGGACTTGTAATTTTTTTTTTTTTTTTTTTTTTTTTTTTTTTTTTTTTTTATTCTCCGTCCCGTTCAACAGCCGGATCCTGTCGATATTCATTCTCGAACTCCCCGCGGGACACGGGTCCGCGCTTCAATTCTCGACCCCGATCGGTCCACGCCTCGTTTCATGCCCTCGATCGGTCCACGGGCAAAATTCCACGCCCGATCGGTCCACGCGTCCGAGCAATACTATAGACGACGCGAGCGGCGTTGGACTTGTAATTTTTTTTTTTTTTTTTTTTTTTTTTTTTTTTTTTTTTTTTATTCTCCGTCCCGTTCAACAGCCGGATCCTATCGATATTCATTCTCGAACTCCCCGCGGGACACGGGTCCGCTCTTCAATTCTCGACCCCGATCGGTCCACGCCTCGTTTCATGCCCTCGATCGGTCCACGGGCAAAATTCCACGCCCGATCGGTCCACGCGTCCGAGCAATACTATAGACGACGCGAGCGGCGTTGGACTTGTAATTTTTTTTTTTTTTTTTTTTTTTTTTTTTTTTTTATTCTCCGTCCCGTTCAACAGCCGGATCCTATCGATATTCATTCTCGAACTCCCCGCGGGACACGGGTCCGCTCTTCAATTCTCGACCCCGATCGGTCCACGCC
>OX637863.1:20028160-20030660 GCA_951802705.1 Netelia virgata | reverse complement strand
CGGTCCACGCCTCGTTTCATGCCCTCGATCGGTCCACGGGCAAAATTCCACGCCCGATCGGTCCACGCGTCCGAGCAATACTATAGACGACGCGAGCGGCGTTGGACTTGTAATTTTTTTTTTTTTTTTTTTTTTTTTTTTTTTTTTTTTTTTTATTCTCCGTCCCGTTCAACAGCCGGATCCTATCGATATTCATTCTCGAACTCCCCGCGGGACACGGGTCCGCTCTTCAATTCTCGACCCCGATCGGTCCACGCCTCGTTTCATGCCCTCGATCGGTCCACGGGCGAAATTCCACGCCCGATCGGTCCACGCGTCCGAGCAATACTATAGACGACGCGAGCGGCGTTGGACTTGTAATTTTTTTTTTTTTTTTTTTTTTTTTTTTTTTTTTTTTTTATTCTCCGTCCCGTTCAACAGCCGGATCCTGTCGATATTCATTCTCGAACTCCCCGCGGGACACGGGTCCGCTCTTCAATTCTCGACCCCGATCGGTCCACGCCTCGTTTCATGCCCTCGATCGGTCCACGGGCAAAATTCCACGCCCGATCGGTCCACGCGTCCGAGCAATACTATAGACGACGCGAGCGGCGTTGGACTTGTAATTTTTTTTTTTTTTTTTTTTTTTTTTTTTTTTTTTTTTTTTATTCTCCGTCCCGTTCAACAGCCGGATCCTATCGATATTCATTCTCGAACTCCCCGCGGGACACGGGTCCGCTCTTCAATTCTCGACCCCGATCGGTCCACGCCTCGTTTCATGCCCTCGATCGGTCCACGGGCAAAATTCCACGCCCGATCGGTCCACGCGTCCGAGCAATACTATAGACGACGCGAGCGGCGTTGGACTTGTAATTTTTTTTTTTTTTTTTTTTTTTTTTTTTTTTTTTTTTTTTATTCTCCGTCCCGTTCAACAGCCGGATCCTATCGATATTCATTCTCGAACTCCCCGCGGGACACGGGTCCGCTCTTCAATTCTCGACCCCGATCGGTCCACGCCTCGTTTCATGCCCTCGATCGGTCCACGGGCAAAATTCCACGCCCGATCGGTCCACGCGTCCGAGCAATACTATAGACGACGCGAGCGGCGTTGGACTTGTAATTTTTTTTTTTTTTTTTTTTTTTTTTTTTTTTTTTTTTTTTATTCTCCGTCCCGTTCAACAGCCGGATCCTGTCGATATTCATTCTCGAACTCCCCGCGGGACACGGGTCCGCTCTTCAATTCTCGACCCCGATCGGTCCACGCCTCGTTTCATGCCCTCGATCGGTCCACGGGCAAAATTCCACGCCCGATCGGTCCACGCGTCCGAGCAATACTATAGACGACGCGAGCGGCGTTGGACTTGTAATTTTTTTTTTTTTTTTTTTTTTTTTTTTTTTTTTTTTTTTATTCTCCGTCCCGTTCAACAGCCGGATCCTATCGATATTCATTCTCGAACTCCCCGCGGGACACGGGTCCGCTCTTCAATTCTCGACCCCGATCGGTCCACGCCTCGTTTCATGCCCTCGATCGGTCCACGGGCAAAATTCCACGCCCGATCGGTCCACGCGTCCGAGCAATACTATAGACGACGCGAGCGGCGTTGGACTTGTAATTTTTTTTTTTTTTTTTTTTTTTTTTTTTTTTTTTTTTTTTATTCTCCGTCCCGTTCAACAGCCGGATCCTGTCGATATTCATTCTCGAACTCCCCGCGGGACACGGGTCCGCTCTTCAATTCTCGACCCCGATCGGTCCACGCCTCGTTTCATGCCCTCGATCGGTCCACGGGCAAAATTCCACGCCCGATCGGTCCACGCGTCCGAGCAATACTATAGACGACGCGAGCGGCGTTGGACTTGTAATTTTTTTTTTTTTTTTTTTTTTTTTTTTTTTTTTTTTTTTTTTATTCTCCGTCCCGTTCAACAGCCGGATCCTATCGATATTCATTCTCGAACTCCCCGCGGGACACGGGTCCGCTCTTCAATTCTCGACCCCGATCGGTCCACGCCTCGTTTCATGCCCTCGATCGGTCCACGGGCAAAATTCCACGCCCGATCGGTCCACGCGTCCGAGCAATACTATAGACGACGCGAGCGGCGTTGGACTTGTAATTTTTTTTTTTTTTTTTTTTTTTTTTTTTTTTTTTTTTTTTTATTCTCCGTCCCGTTCAACAGCCGGATCCTGTCGATATTCATTCTCGAACTCCCCGCGGGACACGGGTCCGCTCTTCAATTCTCGACCCCGATCGGTCCACGCCTCGTTTCATGCCCTCGATCGGTCCACGGGCAAAATTCCACGCCCGATCGGTCCACGCGTCCGAGCAATACTATAGACGACGCGAGCGGCGTTGGACTTGTAATTTTTTTTTTTTTTTTTTTTTTTTTTTTTTTTTTTTTTTTATTCTCCGTCCCGTTCAACAGCCGGATCCTATCGATATTCATTCTCGAACTCCCCGCGGGACACGGGTCCGCTCTTCAATTCTCGACCCCGATCGGTCCACGCCTCGTTTCATGCCCTCGATCG
>OX637863.1:20018756-20027960 GCA_951802705.1 Netelia virgata | reverse complement strand
GATCCGGCTGTTGAACGGGACGGAGAATAAAAAAAAAAAAAAAAAAAAAAAAAAAAAAAAAAAAAATTACAAGTCCAACGCCGCTCGCGTCGTCTATAGTATTGCTCGGACGCGTGGACCGATCGGGCGTGGAATTTTGCCCGTGGACCGATCGAGGGCATGAAACGAGGCGTGGACCGATCGGGGTCGAGAATTGAAGAGCGGACCCGTGTCCCGCGGGGAGTTCGAGAATGAATATCGATAGGATCCGGCTGTTGAACGGGACGGAGAATAAAAAAAAAAAAAAAAAAAAAAAAAAAAAAAAAAAAAAATTACAAGTCCAACGCCGCTCGCGTCGTCTATAGTATTGCTCGGACGCGTGGACCGATCGGGCGTGGAATTTTGCCCGTGGACCGATCGAGGGCATGAAACGAGGCGTGGACCGATCGGGGTCGAGAATTGAAGAGCGGACCCGTGTCCCGCGGGGAGTTCGAGAATGAATATCGACAGGATCCGGCTGTTGAACGGGACGGAGAATAAAAAAAAAAAAAAAAAAAAAAAAAAAAAAAAAAAAAAATTACAAGTCCAACGCCGCTCGCGTCGTCTATAGTATTGCTCGGACGCGTGGACCGATCGGGCGTGGAATGTTGCCCGTGGACCGATCGAGGGCATGAAACGAGGCGTGGACCGATCGGGGTCGAGAATTGAAGAGCGGACCCGTGTCCCGCGGGGAGTTCGAGAATGAATATCGACAGGATCCGGCTGTTGAACGGGACGGAGAATAAAAAAAAAAAAAAAAAAAAAAAAAAAAAAAAAAAAAAAATTACAAGTCCAACGCCGCTCGCGTCGTCTATAGTATTGCTCGGACGCGTGGACCGATCGGGCGTGGAATTTTGCCCGTGGACCGATCGAGGGCATGAAACGAGGCGTGGACCGATCGGGGTCGAGAATTGAAGAGCGGACCCGTGTCCCGCGGGGAGTTCGAGAATGAATATCGACAGGATCCGGCTGTTGAACGGGACGGAGAATAAAAAAAAAAAAAAAAAAAAAAAAAAAAAAAAAAAAAATTACAAGTCCAACGCCGCTCGCGTCGTCTATAGTATTGCTCGGACGCGTGGACCGATCGGGCGTGGAATTTTGCCCGTGGACCGATCGAGGGCATGAAACGAGGCGTGGACCGATCGGGGTCGAGAATTGAAGAGCGGACCCGTGTCCCGCGGGGAGTTCGAGAATGAATATCGATAGGATCCGGCTGTTGAACGGGACGGAGAATAAAAAAAAAAAAAAAAAAAAAAAAAAAAAAAAAAAAAAAATTACAAGTCCAACGCCGCTCGCGTCGTCTATAGTATTGCTCGGACGCGTGGACCGATCGGGCGTGGAATTTTGCCCGTGGACCGATCGAGGGCATGAAACGAGGCGTGGACCGATCGGGGTCGAGAATTGAAGAGCGGACCCGTGTCCCGCGGGGAGTTCGAGAATGAATATCGACAGGATCCGGCTGTTGAACGGGACGGAGAATAAAAAAAAAAAAAAAAAAAAAAAAAAAAAAAAAAAAAAATTACAAGTCCAACGCCGCTCGCGTCGTCTATAGTATTGCTCGGACGCGTGGACCGATCGGGCGTGGAATTTTGCCCGTGGACCGATCGAGGGCATGAAACGAGGCGTGGACCGATCGGGGTCGAGAATTGAAGAGCGGACCCGTGTCCCGCGGGGAGTTCGAGAATGAATATCGATAGGATCCGGCTGTTGAACGGGACGGAGAATAAAAAAAAAAAAAAAAAAAAAAAAAAAAAAAAAAAAATTACAAGTCCAACGCCGCTCGCGTCGTCTATAGTATTGCTCGGACGCGTGGACCGATCGGGCGTGGAATTTCGCCCGTGGACCGATCGAGGGCATGAAACGAGGCGTGGACCGATCGGGGTCGAGAATTGAAGAGCGGACCCGTGTCCCGCGGGGAGTTCGAGAATGAATATCGATAGGATCCGGCTGTTGAACGGGACGGAGAATAAAAAAAAAAAAAAAAAAAAAAAAAAAAAAAAAAAAAAAATTACAAGTCCAACGCCGCTCGCGTCGTCTATAGTATTGCTCGGACGCGTGGACCGATCGGGCGTGGAATTTTGCCCGTGGACCGATCGAGGGCATGAAACGAGGCGTGGACCTATCGGGGTCGAGAATTGAAGAGCGGACCCGTGTCCCGCGGGGAGTTCGAGAATGAATATCGACAGGATCCGGCTGTTGAACGGGACGGAGAATAAAAAAAAAAAAAAAAAAAAAAAAAAATTACAAGTCCAACGCCGCTCGCGTCGTCTATAGTATTGCTCGGACGCGTGGACCGATCGGGCGTGGAATTTTGCCCGTGGACCGATCGAGGGCATGAAACGAGGCGTGGACCGATCGGGGTCGAGAATTGAAGAGCGGACCCGTGTCCCGCGGGGAGTTCGAGAATGAATATCGACAGGATCCGGCTGTTGAACGGGACGGAGAATAAAAAAAAAAAAAAAAAAAAAAAAAAAAAAAAAAAAAAAATTACAAGTCCAACGCCGCTCGCGTCGTCTATAGTATTGCTCGGACGCGTGGACCGATCGGGCGTGGAATTTTGCCCGTGGACCGATCGAGGGCATGAAACGAGGCGTGGACCGATCGGGGTCGAGAATTGAAGAGCGGACCCGTGTCCCGCGGGGAGTTCGAGAATGAATATCGACAGGATCCGGCTGTTGAACGGGACGGAGAATAAAAAAAAAAAAAAAAAAAAAAAAAAAAAAAAAAAAAAAAATTACAAGTCCAACGCCGCTCGCGTCGTCTATAGTATTGCTCGGACGCGTGGACCGATCGGGCGTGGAATGTTGCCCGTGGACCGATCGAGGGCATGAAACGAGGCGTGGACCGATCGGGGTCGAGAATTGAAGAGCGGACCCGTGTCCCGCGGGGAGTTCGAGAATGAATATCGACAGGATCCGGCTGTTGAACGGGACGGAGAATAAAAAAAAAAAAAAAAAAAAAAAAAAAAAAAAAAAAAAAAATTACAAGTCCAACGCCGCTCGCGTCGTCTATAGTATTGCTCGGACGCGTGGACCGATCGGGCGTGGAATGTTGCCCGTGGACCGATCGAGGGCATGAAACGAGGCGTGGACCGATCGGGGTCGAGAATTGAAGAGCGGACCCGTGTCCCGCGGGGAGTTCGAGAATGAATATCGACAGGATCCGGCTGTTGAACGGGACGGAGAATAAAAAAAAAAAAAAAAAAAAAAAAAAAAAAAAAAAAAAAATTACAAGTCCAACGCCGCTCGCGTCGTCTATAGTATTGCTCGGACGCGTGGACCGATCGGGCGTGGAATTTTGCCCGTGGACCGATCGAGGGCATGAAACGAGGCGTGGACCGATCGGGGTCGAGAATTGAAGAGCGGACCCGTGTCCCGCGGGGAGTTCGAGAATGAATATCGACAGGATCCGGCTGTTGAACGGGACGGAGAATAAAAAAAAAAAAAAAAAAAAAAAAAAAAAAAAAAAAAATTACAAGTCCAACGCCGCTCGCGTCGTCTATAGTATTGCTCGGACGCGTGGACCGATCGGGCGTGGAATTTTGCCCGTGGACCGATCGAGGGCATGAAACGAGGCGTGGACCGATCGGGGTCGAGAATTGAAGAGCGGACCCGTGTCCCGCGGGGAGTTCGAGAATGAATATCGACAGGATCCGGCTGTTGAACGGGACGGAGAATAAAAAAAAAAAAAAAAAAAAAAAAAAAAAAAAAAAAAAATTACAAGTCCAACGCCGCTCGCGTCGTCTATAGTATTGCTCGGACGCGTGGACCGATCGGGCGTGGAATGTTGCCCGTGGACCGATCGAGGGCATGAAACGAGGCGTGGACCGATCGGGGTCGAGAATTGAAGAGCGGACCCGTGTCCCGCGGGGAGTTCGAGAATGAATATCGACAGGATCCGGCTGTTGAACGGGACGGAGAATAAAAAAAAAAAAAAAAAAAAAAAAAAAAAAAAAAAAAAATTACAAGTCCAACGCCGCTCGCGTCGTCTATAGTATTGCTCGGACGCGTGGACCGATCGGGCGTGGAATTTTGCCCGTGGACCGATCGAGGGCATGAAACGAGGCGTGGACCGATCGGGGTCGAGAATTGAAGAGCGGACCCGTGTCCCGCGGGGAGTTCGAGAATGAATATCGACAGGATCCGGCTGTTGAACGGGACGGAGAATAAAAAAAAAAAAAAAAAAAAAAAAAAAAAAAAAAAAAAAATTACAAGTCCAACGCCGCTCGCGTCGTCTATAGTATTGCTCGGACGCGTGGACCGATCGGGCGTGGAATTTTGCCCGTGGACCGATCGAGGGCATGAAACGAGGCGTGGACCGATCGGGGTCGAGAATTGAAGAGCGGACCCGTGTCCCGCGGGGAGTTCGAGAATGAATATCGACAGGATCCGGCTGTTGAACGGGACGGAGAATAAAAAAAAAAAAAAAAAAAAAAAAAAAAAAAAAAAAAAAATTACAAGTCCAACGCCGCTCGCGTCGTCTATAGTATTGCCTCGGACGCGTGGACCGATCGGGCGTGGATTTTGCCCGTGGACCGATCGAGGGCATGAAACGAGGCGTGGACCGATCGGGGTCGAGAATTGAAGAGCGGACCCGTGTCCCGCGGGGAGTTCGAGAATGAATATCGACAGGATCCGGCTGTTGAACGGGACGGAGAATAAAAAAAAAAAAAAAAAAAAAAAAAAAAAAAAAAAAAAAAATTACAAGTCCAACGCCGCTCGCGTCGTCTATAGTATTGCTCGGACGCGTGGACCGATCGGGCGTGGAATTTTGCCGTGGACCGATCGAGGGCATGAAACGAGGCGTGGACCGATCGGGGTCGAGAATTGAAGAGCGGACCCGTGTCCCGCGGGGAGTTCGAGAATGAATATCGACAGGATCCGGCTGTTGAACGGGACGGAGAATAAAAAAAAAAAAAAAAAAAAAAAAAAAAAAAAAAAAAAAAATTACAAGTCCAACGCCGCTCGCGTCGTCTATAGTATTGCTCGGACGCGTGGACCGATCGGGCGTGGAATGTTGCCCGTGGACCGATCGAGGGCATGAAACGAGGCGTGGACCGATCGGGGTCGAGAATTGAAGAGCGGACCCGTGTCCCGCGGGGAGTTCGAGAATGAATATCGACAGGATCCGGCTGTTGAACGGGACGGAGAATAAAAAAAAAAAAAAAAAAAAAAAAAAAAAAAAAAAAAAAATTACAAGTCCAACGCCGCTCGCGTCGTCTATAGTATTGCTCGGACGCGTGGACCGATCGGGCGTGGAATTTTGCCCGTGGACCGATCGAGGGCATGAAACGAGGCGTGGACCGATCGGGGTCGAGAATTGAAGAGCGGACCCGTGTCCCGCGGGGAGTTCGAGAATGAATATCGACAGGATCCGGCTGTTGAACGGGACGGAGAATAAAAAAAAAAAAAAAAAAAAAAAAAAAAAAAAAAAAAATTACAAGTCCAACGCCGCTCGCGTCGTCTATAGTATTGCTCGGACGCGTGGACCGATCGGGCGTGGAATTTTGCCCGTGGACCGATCGAGGGCATGAAACGAGGCGTGGACCGATCGGGGTCGAGAATTGAAGAGCGGACCCGTGTCCCGCGGGGAGTTCGAGAATGAATATCGACAGGATCCGGCTGTTGAACGGGACGGAGAATAAAAAAAAAAAAAAAAAAAAAAAAAAAAAAAAAAAAAAATTACAAGTCCAACGCCGCTCGCGTCGTCTATAGTATTGCTCGGACGCGTGGACCGATCGGGCGTGGAATGTTGCCCGTGGACCGATCGAGGGCATGAAACGAGGCGTGGACCGATCGGGGTCGAGAATTGAAGAGCGGACCCGTGTCCCGCGGGGAGTTCGAGAATGAATATCGACAGGATCCGGCTGTTGAACGGGACGGAGAATAAAAAAAAAAAAAAAAAAAAAAAAAAAATTACAAGTCCAACGCCGCTCGCGTCGTCTATAGTATTGCTCGGACGCGTGGACCGATCGGGCGTGGAATTTTGCCCGTGGACCGATCGAGGGCATGAAACGAGGCGTGGACCGATCGGGGTCGAGAATTGAAGAGCGGACCCGTGTCCCGCGGGGAGTTCGAGAATGAATATCGACAGGATCCGGCTGTTGAACGGGACGGAGAATAAAAAAAAAAAAAAAAAAAAAAAAAAAAAAAAAAAAAATTACAAGTCCAACGCCGCTCGCGTCGTCTATAGTATTGCTCGGACGCGTGGACCGATCGGGCGTGGAATTTTGCCCGTGGACCGATCGAGGGCATGAAACGAGGCGTGGACCGATCGGGGTCGAGAATTGAAGAGCGGACCCGTGTCCCGCGGGGAGTTCGAGAATGAATATCGATAGGATCCGGCTGTTGAACGGGACGGAGAATAAAAAAAAAAAAAAAAAAAAAAAAAAAAAAAAAAAAAAAAATTACAAGTCCAACGCCGCTCGCGTCGTCTATAGTATTGCTCGGACGCGTGGACCGATCGGGCGTGGAATTTTGCCCGTGGACCGATCGAGGGCATGAAACGAGGCGTGGACCGATCGGGGTCGAGAATTGAAGAGCGGACCCGTGTCCCGCGGGGAGTTCGAGAATGAATATCGACAGGATCCGGCTGTTGAACGGGACGGAGAATAAAAAAAAAAAAAAAAAAAAAAAAAAAAAAAAAAAAAAATTACAAGTCCAACGCCGCTCGCGTCGTCTATAGTATTGCTCGGACGCGTGGACCGATCGGGCGTGGAATTTTGCCCGTGGACCGATCGAGGGCATGAAACGAGGCGTGGACCGATCGGGGTCGAGAATTGAAGAGCGGACCCGTGTCCCGCGGGGAGTTCGAGAATGAATATCGATAGGATCCGGCTGTTGAACGGGACGGAGAATAAAAAAAAAAAAAAAAAAAAAAAAAAAAAAAAAAAAATTACAAGTCCAACGCCGCTCGCGTCGTCTATAGTATTGCTCGGACGCGTGGACCGATCGGGCGTGGAATTTCGCCCGTGGACCGATCGAGGGCATGAAACGAGGCGTGGACCGATCGGGGTCGAGAATTGAAGAGCGGACCCGTGTCCCGCGGGGAGTTCGAGAATGAATATCGATAGGATCCGGCTGTTGAACGGGACGGAGAATAAAAAAAAAAAAAAAAAAAAAAAAAAAAAAAAAAAAAAAAATTACAAGTCCAACGCCGCTCGCGTCGTCTATAGTATTGCTCGGACGCGTGGACCGATCGGGCGTGGAATTTTGCCCGTGGACCGATCGAGGGCATGAAACGAGGCGTGGACCGATCGGGGTCGAGAATTGAAGAGCGGACCCGTGTCCCGCGGGGAGTTCGAGAATGAATATCGACAGGATCCGGCTGTTGAACGGGACGGAGAATAAAAAAAAAAAAAAAAAAAAAAAAAATTACAAGTCCAACGCCGCTCGCGTCGTCTATAGTATTGCTCGGACGCGTGGACCGATCGGGCGTGGAATTTTGCCCGTGGACCGATCGAGGGCATGAAACGAGGCGTGGACCGATCGGGGTCGAGAATTGAAGAGCGGACCCGTGTCCCGCGGGGAGTTCGAGAATGAATATCGATAGGATCCGGCTGTTGAACGGGACGGAGAATAAAAAAAAAAAAAAAAAAAAAAAAAAAAAAAAAAAAAAAAATTACAAGTCCAACGCCGCTCGCGTCGTCTATAGTATTGCTCGGACGCGTGGACCGATCGGGCGTGGAATTTTGCCCGTGGACCGATCGAGGGCATGAAACGAGGCGTGGACCGATCGGGGTCGAGAATTGAAGAGCGGACCCGTGTCCCGCGGGGAGTTCGAGAATGAATATCGACAGGATCCGGCTGTTGAACGGGACGGAGAATAAAAAAAAAAAAAAAAAAAAAAAAAAAAAAAAAAAAAAAATTACAAGTCCAACGCCGCTCGCGTCGTCTATAGTATTGCTCGGACGCGTGGACCGATCGGGCGTGGAATGTTGCCCGTGGACCGATCGAGGGCATGAAACGAGGCGTGGACCGATCGGGGTCGAGAATTGAAGAGCGGACCCGTGTCCCGCGGGGAGTTCGAGAATGAATATCGACAGGATCCGGCTGTTGAACGGGACGGAGAATAAAAAAAAAAAAAAAAAAAAAAAAAAAAAAAAAAAAAAAATTACAAGTCCAACGCCGCTCGCGTCGTCTATAGTATTGCTCGGACGCGTGGACCGATCGGGCGTGGAATGTTGCCCGTGGACCGATCGAGGGCATGAAACGAGGCGTGGACCGATCGGGGTCGAGAATTGAAGAGCGGACCCGTGTCCCGCGGGGAGTTCGAGAATGAATATCGACAGGATCCGGCTGTTGAACGGGACGGAGAATAAAAAAAAAAAAAAAAAAAAAAAAAATTACAAGTCCAACGCCGCTCGCGTCGTCTATAGTATTGCTCGGACGCGTGGACCGATCGGGCGTGGAATTTTGCCCGTGGACCGATCGAGGGCATGAAACGAGGCGTGGACCGATCGGGGTCGAGAATTGAAGAGCGGACCCGTGTCCCGCGGGGAGTTCGAGAATGAATATCGACAGGATCCGGCTGTTGAACGGGACGGAGAATAAAAAAAAAAAAAAAAAAAAAAAAAAAAAAAAAAAAAATTACAAGTCCAACGCCGCTCGCGTCGTCTATAGTATTGCTCGGACGCGTGGACCGATCGGGCGTGGAATTTTGCCCGTGGACCGATCGAGGGCATGAAACGAGGCGTGGACCGATCGGGGTCGAGAATTGAAGAGCGGACCCGTGTCCCGCGGGGAGTTCGAGAATGAATATCGATAGGATCCGGCTGTTGAACGGGACGGAGAATAAAAAAAAAAAAAAAAAAAAAAAAAAAAAAAAAAAAAAAAATTACAAGTCCAACGCCGCTCGCGTCGTCTATAGTATTGCTCGGACGCGTGGACCGATCGGGCGTGGAATTTTGCCCGTGGACCGATCGAGGGCATGAAACGAGGCGTGGACCGATCGGGGTCGAGAATTGAAGAGCGGACCCGTGTCCCGCGGGGAGTTCGAGAATGAATATCGACAGGATCCGGCTGTTGAACGGGACGGAGAATAAAAAAAAAAAAAAAAAAAAAAAAAAAAAAAAAAAAAAATTACAAGTCCAACGCCGCTCGCGTCGTCTATAGTATTGCTCGGACGCGTGGACCGATCGGGCGTGGAATTTTGCCCGTGGACCGATCGAGGGCATGAAACGAGGCG
>OX637863.1:20003756-20013756 GCA_951802705.1 Netelia virgata | reverse complement strand
CGGATATATCGAAGAGCAGGGCGACGGTGTAAACCTCCTCAGAGGCGTCAACCATTCGCCGCAGCTCGAAGATCGCGTCATCCGTCGACTTTCCGGAGACGAAGCCGTATTGTCGGGCGGAGATCCTCTCGGGGGTCATCGCTGTCGTTGCGATTCGGCCCTTGAGGATTCTTTCGAAGAGTTTCCCGATCACGGAGAGAAGGCAGATTGGCCTGTACGATTTCGGGTCCATCTCGTCCTTATCCTCACCTTTCAGGAGGGTTCTCAGGGAGCCCACCTTCCAGGCAGAGGGAAAGACGCCCCATTGAAGGCACCCGTTGAAGAGCCTAACTATTTGATCTGGGATGGAAGCAAAGGCATGTTTTAGCACCATAACCTCGATAAGGTCAGGTCCCGGCGCTTTGTCACATTTGAGGAATCGCGCAACCGCTGCAATCTCCTCCTTTGTGAAGGGTGGGGTGTCGGGAGAGTTCGGTGCGATATCTGCACGAGCTCTGATTTCCCTTTGTTGGGGGGTGTCCTCTGCTTCCCGGTCGTCTGGGACGTGCGTCTGGAGAAGGCTGCTGGCAGCTTCTTTCATGTTCATAGTGATCGTGCCGTTATGCCGGATCGTGCTGAGCACTTTCTCAATTCGGAGTTTGTTGGCCTGTTGCTTATAAACGAAGCCCCAAGCCTCCGAGTTCCCGTGCGACGTAACGAACGATCTCCAGCTGTCGAGTTTTACCTTTCGCACCTCCCTGCTATACAGACGCAAAGAAGAGCGATACTGCTGCAGTTTAACGAGGCGTTCGGGCAAGAACCTTTCCTTCTGAAACGCGCGTCTGCGCTGGTACACTCCCTTCTTGAGGTTTGTGAGTGCCTGTGTCCACCACGGATTGGACTTCCTAAATTGCTTTTTCCTTGGCATAGACTCGATGCAGGCGTCCGTGAGGACGTCCGTGAGAGTCTTGGCCATATGCTCGACCTCCGCCGCCGATGAGAGTGGGAGTTCTTCAAGCCTCGCAGCCGACAAGTCCCCGAGAGTCGCAGCGAACAGCTCCCAGTCAGCCCTACGAGTGTTGAACCGACTGGAACCGGAGCACTGGTCGTCTCTCGCGGTTCTTGGGGTGCGAAGCCTGATGTCCACGGCATTGTGGTCGCTCGTTGTCCAGTCCTCCCTTACCCTCCATTCCCTAATGAGTTGGGACATGGATGACGTCACCAGGGTAACGTCGATGTATGACGATCCCCTTGGCGTCCAGTAGATAGGGACAGAGGGAATCTCGTTAATCCATTCATGCGCGTCACTAATTAGATGACGAGGCATTTGGCTATTTTTTTTTTTTTTTTTTTTTTTTTTTTTTTTTTAATAGAGAGGGAAACCTTTTATAGGCACCCCAACAGGGTCCCTGCCGGGGTAGTGTGGGATTCCTTATACCCACTAAAACCCTCTCTCGTCCCAGCCCAGTGTTATGGCTAGGGACGGCTTTATTTCCTGCTGCCGAATTAGATCTCAGGGCGCAGGTTGCCCATTTCCAAAAAAGGGAGAGGTAGCCCCAATCTACCCCACCCCCACACGCGCTGCTGGAACCACAGATGTCATCCGGTTCCAGCGAGTCCAGTTGGTGTGTGACCCTTGCATCACCCTCGTCGTTATGCCGGCAAGAAGCCCCACCGGGATACCCAGTTCTGTTCGTAAAGACTGAGCGGACGCCCCACTCCACACACCCCTCCAGGACAGGGTGCAGGACAGGACTTTCACGGAGGAAGGCGGCACACCAATAAGCTTGGCCGCAGCTTCCCTTACTGGTGCAGGATCGTACTTCGCCACCTTCCTCCCATGATTGTCGTCTAGTGGGACGGCACCGCTCACAACTTGGGCATCCACGATGAAGCCTCTGCCCCCATCTTCTACCAAGAGGTCCGGCTTTTTAAGGCCTACTGCCGTTCTTAGATGCGGTTCCTTATGGACCCGCATCCCACGCGACCGCAGGTGACAAGCCAGGGTATTGCAGACTGCATCGTGCCGCCTAATCCTGCCCCCGTGGGTGCGGAAGCAAGATTGGATGACGTGGGCGGCAGTCTCGGTGCAGTCGCAACCAGCACGGCACTTGATGTTCGTGTGCACGAGCCTCTGGCCTCTCGACGTGCGGACCCGAGTTGGGAGACTGTTGATGCGGGTGTGATGGTACTGAATATAGTCCCTACCGGGAACGTTCAGCGCACCCGCATCAATCCACCGAGTGGAAGCAGATGTTTTACTACAGTCTCTCAACTCCCTCCCATCCACCGACTCATAGAGTCTCCTGGCCCAGTACTTAGCTCGATGTTCGCAGCTATAGAGCCTCTCGCCAAAGCGACTCAAGGCTCTATGGGTCCACTGGATCCTGTTCTGGACCCAGACCGACTCATGTGCAGCGCGCACAGACGCGAAGGACGAATCCTTCATACTCATGAGCCGGTCCCGTACCAGACCAGGAATGGTGGTACTAAAGGATGGGATGCCGAGTCCGCCGTCCCCGCATCGCGCATGCATATAGGCCACCGGGACATCTCTTGGTAGGACGAGCCACCTACGGACCGCAGCTCTGACCTGAAGGTCCAGTTGTTGTAGGACCTTCATCGTACAGCCAGACAACACCAGGCGATGATAATACCTGGTCACCAGGAAGCAGCGCAAGATCTTAAGGCGCTGCTGTGGTGTCAGGGGGGCCTGCGTTATGCGCTTGAGCTCCACCTCCAGGGACGGGCAAGCCTTCCTCACTCCTACTGGACCCACGCTCACTCCTAAATACCGCCATTCGTCAGCTGGCCCCAGCTGACGGATGCGGCCTCCGTCCAGTAGTGTGAATTGGGGCTTGGTAAGGATTTTGACCTTTTTTTCCCGTCCCGATGGTACAATGGAGGTGGCTACGCATTTAGATGGATTAAACGCAAGCCCCTGCCGTCTGGCCATGTCCTCCGCTGCGGCCAATGCCGTAGACATACCATTGACCGATGACGTGATCAAACAGATATCATCCGCGTATGCTACAGCATTAATGAGGTGGCCCCGGCCCAACTCGTACCCGACCGTAGCCGGGATGGAGCGCAGAACCCTGTCAATGACCAATGAGAAGATGACGGTACTCATTGGGTCACCCTGACGAACTCCCCTGTTAACAACTATACTTCCCGACCTCTCCCGTCCCACCTCCAGGATGGTGGTGGATTTCTGGTAGGAGGCCTTCACATAATCCACCAGTACCCCAGGCACACCGGCCTCGGTGAGGGCTGATGTTATGGCCTGATGGCTGACGGAGTCGAACGCCTTCGCCACATCGAGAGACACCACGTGTAGTTCACGACGGCTACTCCTGGCGTGGCTGATGGTGGCGGCTAGGACGGCTATGTTCTCTGCACAGCCGTCCTCGAGGCATCGTTGCCTCTTATCGACCATTCCGGCAGCCATCATGCGCACAGCTAAGATCTTATGTAGCTGGCGCACAACCACCGAGGCAATACTGATGGGCCTGAAGTCGGAGGGCAGGGTGGCATTCGCCCTCTTCGGGACGAAGACCGTCCTACCGACAAGGATCTCGGTCGGGAAGGATCCGATGTAAAGGATAATATTGTACAGGAGAGCCCTGACCTTGACAGGGCACTGTCTCCATACGGCTGGTGTAACGCCGTCGATGCCAGGGGCCGAGTTGCAGGGAATATCAATGGACCCCACCTCAGATGTTCGGATGGGGTCTGCCAGGCCGGATTTTTGCCGATGTTCCGGCTGGGTCGGGTGTTGTTCGACGGGGGCGGATGGGTGGCTGAACACCGGATGCCAGTGCTCAACCATCTCCTCGAGGCGAGGCGGAGATGCCTCCTCGCCCCCGTCCAGAATCCTCTTTGCAGCCCTGCTCATATTATGCTTGAACAGGGTCTGCATCCTGGCATACTCCCTGCGCCTGCTTCTCCAGGCACTCGGCGCGGCACCTGTGTCGGGCACGCGTCGTCTACGGCGACGTCTCTTCTCGCACTTCTTGCGGACTATGGGTCTTGGTATAGTCCGCAGCCACGACATGATACCGTCAGACACATCGTGGCCTCCCAGAAGGTTTTCACCCAAGGCAGCCAGAGGGTGGCCCCTAAGGGCATCGTCCTCTGAGATGGCGTGTACGAGAAGCCTAACTGCTTCCGCATACATCTGCCTTGGATCTGGGGATGGAGAAGGCGTTTGGAGAAACGCAGGAGCCGGTGTTATGGCTGGGCTCTCCGGTGGTGTTGCTCCGGCCGATTCAGAAGAGGAGGAGAGGCAGAGAACGTCGTCCTCAAGCGCCTGCACGGCCTCGCCGACCAGCCGACGGTAGGCTGGCGTCTTCCTGGCGTACTTGATGGAATCGGAATTCCTTCCAGGGAAGTACGGTGCCAGGAAAACATTGATAAAGCGGACAGCATTGCCCGCCCTATCACGACCATGCTTGAGGACGAACGCCTCCTCCGACGCCGCCATCCTCATCTCCTCCAGCGAGAGCCCCCTGCGTACGCGCTCGACACAGACCTCGGCGTTGGTGGACTCAGGATGCCGAGACCTCCTGTGGACGCCGAGGCCTATTTTCGACGAGAAGGGCCTATGGGGAACACACTCGACGCACACGAACTGGCCCTCCGGAGCGGATGACGATGCTTCCGGGCCAGTAGCAGCTGCTGTCGATTGCTGCTCCGCAACAGGTAGCCTATCGCGGTGTGTGCGCAGGTGATTGGCCAGCCCGCGGGAAGATGGAAACACCCGCGGGCAGTGCCGGCATTGGTACCCCTCAGGTGGAGCTGGGGGTAAGGGGTGAATTTGCGTGTGGGGAGTAGGGCGGATCGGGTCCGCCCCCCCCTGAGTAGCTAGGCCGGCTGTCCGAGGCAGCTGCCGGCAGTCGGGGACTGTCCCCGACGAGTTTGTTGATCCACTTGGTGCTAGCTATTGCCCGACTGCCAGGTAGCAAGCCTGACAGCCGGTTGGGGCTCCTAACCCCTGTGCCTCCAGCTTTAATACCGGGACCCCAGAAAACGAGAAAACTGGTCGGCCGCTTGCATGGACTGCACGCTTCTGGGACCCGGGCACGATGTTGTGTGCACGATAGCCTCCCCCGTTAGCTACCAGCCCAGAGGGCTGGCACCCGGCACCCACCACGAGGAGGTGGGGGTAGGCACTTGGTGTCGTTGCCGACACCTTCTGGGCTAAAGGTTTCGCTATGACTTAAGAGAGTCATAGTTACTCCCGCCGTTTACCCGCGCTTGCTTGAATTTCTTCACGTTGACATTCAGAGCACTGGGCAGAAATCACATTGCGTCAACACCCGCGAGGGCCATCGCAATGCTTTGTTTTAATTAGACAGTCGGATTCCCCTAGTCCGTGCCAGTTCTGAGCTGAGCGTTGAATGGCGGCCGAAGAGGACGACCAAGACGGCGCGAACCGCCAAGGAAGCCTCGCAGCAAGGAAGATCCGCGGGAGGCCAAGGCACGGGACCGAGCTCGGATTCCGACAAGCACCACCGAAGCGGCGCCTGCGTTCACCTCGCCCAGGCCCGGCACGTTAGCCAAACCCGCTTCCCTAACAAGCCCGACGCGCCCCGCTCCTCAGAGCCAATCCTTATTCCGAAGTTACGGATCCAATTTGCCGACTTCCCTTACCTACATTAGTCTATCGACTAGAGGCTCTTTACCTTGGAGACCTGCTGCGGATATGGGTACGAACCGGCGCGACACCTCCACGTGGCCCTCTCCTGGATTTTCAAGGTCCGAGGGGAAGATCCGGACACCGCCGCAACTGCGGTGCTCTTCGCGTTCCAAACCCTATCTCCCTGCTAGAGGTTTCCAGGGAACTCGAACGCTTATACAGAAAAGAAAACTCTTCCCGGATCTCCCGACGGCGTCTCCAGGTCATTTTGGGTTACCCCGACGAACTCTCTTGCGAGGGCCCGAATTGTATACGGTTCCGCTGCCGGGTTCCGGAATAGGAACCGGATTCCCTTTCGCCCGACGGGTGTGCGTCGTAATTATTAATGTTATTACACTTTTGACTAAGACACCGTCATCAACATAGGATTTCTCCTAGGGCTTAGGATCGACTGACTCGTGTGCAACGGCTGTTCACACGAAACCCTTCTCCACGTCAGTCCTCCAGGGCCTCGCTGGAGTATTTGCTACTACCACCAAGATCTGCACCGACGGCGGCTCCAGGCAGGCTCACGCCCAGACCCTTCTGCGCACACCGCCGCGACCCTCCTACTCGTCAGGGCTTCATGACGGAAATTGAATCTCCGCCTCACTTGCCACTGACGGCAGAGTATAGGCGCGACGCTTCAGCGCCATCCATTTTCAGGGCTAGTTGCTTCGGCAGGTGAGTTGTTACACACTCCTTAGCGGATTCCGACTTCCATGGCCACCGTCCTGCTGTCTTAAGCAACCAACGCCTTTCATGGTATCCCATAAGCGTCGACTTAGGCGCCTTAACTTTGCGTTTGGTTCATCCCACAGCGCCAGTTCTGCTTACCAAAATTGGCCCACTTGGCACTCTGATCCGAAATCTCGTGGCTTCACCGTTCAAGCAAGCCAGAGATCTCACCCATTTAAAGTTTGAGAATAGGTTGAGGTCGTTTCGGCCCCAAGGCCTCTAATCATTCGCTTTACCAGATGAGACTCGCATAAGTTCTTAGAACACGCGAGTGCCAGCTATCCTGAGGGAAACTTCGGAGGGAACCAGCTACTAGATGGTTCGATTAGTCTTTCGCCCCTATACCCAGTTCCGACGATCGATTTGCACGTCAGAATCGCTACGGACCTCCATCAGGGTTTCCCCTGACTTCGTCCTGACCAGGCATAGTTCACCATCTTTCGGGTCCCAACGTGTACGCTCTGGGTGCGCCTCTCCTCGCAATGAGAACGAGACGCCCCGGGAGTGCGGGACCGCATCGTGACGCGGCCCATCCTCCCTCGGTCGGCGCTGGGCCGACCTTCACTTTCATTGCGCCTTTAGGCTTAATAGCTCCCAATGACTCGCGCACATGTTAGACTCCTTGGTCCGTGTTTCAAGACGGGTCCTGAAAGTACCCAAAGCAGTAGCGTCGCCGACCGGTATCATAATTTAATTTAGAGCCAGTCCCAGGACACCGCCGACCAACAGCTGGCCAGGCCCGGTGACGGCGCTAAGTCCGCACATCCGGGAAACACTGACCTCGCTTGCGGCGGGCCGGACGCAGTTCGAATATTTGCGGCCCGATACCGTGCGAGTACCGCCGGGCAGCCGGTCAGACAATCGGGGGTCTGCCACGCGACGCCGTGAAGCGTGACACATGACAGGCGCCCACCCGAGTCGTAGACCGACACCCAACGGGTCGCGACGTCCTACTAGGGGAGAAGTGCACGCCGACGAAACCCGGCAATAAAACAATGCGGACGCGTGCCAAAGGACCGAGGTCCCCGGCATCGCGAGCCGCACACGTACCAGGCTCGCTGACGATGAATCTCCCCATTCGATCTTTTGGGTTTCTCAGGTTTACCCCTGAACGGTTTCACGTACTCTTGAACTCTCTCTTCAAAGTTCTTTTCAACTTTCCCTCACGGTACTTGTTCGCTATCGGTCTCGTGGTCATATTTAGCCTTAGATGGAGTTTACCACCCACTTAGAGCTGCACTCTCAAGCAACCCGACTCTAAGGAGAGATCCTCCCGAAGCGCTTCCCGGTCACTACGGGCCTGGCACCCTCTACGGGTAATTGGCCCCATTCAAGATGGACTTGGACTCGGGCATACGCCTCGGGATGAGTGGATCCTCCCGAACACTACATTTCCCAGCGATAATGCCGCGGGATTCAGTGCTGGGCTCATTCCTGTTCGCTCGCCGCTACTAAGGAAATCCTGGTTAGTTTCTTTTCCTCCGCTTAGTAATATGCTTAAATTCAGCGGGTAGTCTCGCCTGCTCTGAGGTCGTCAAGTCAATTAGACTGAGATTACTTCAAGTGTTCGATTTATACACGCCGGCGACCGAGATCAACGCGTATTGCATGGTGGTGTTGTCTGTGTGTGAGTGTGTGGTGTGTGGCGCGTACGCACACCACCACGACGACGACACACGACACTACTCTCGTGGCGAGATGAGAGCCAGGGAAAAAGAGATCGTTCGAATGATTTCTCCGTCGTCGTTCTTTTCTCTGCTGGTTGAATATTATAAACAACCCAACAACACCGCGACACGGCTACGCAGTCGCATCTGTCCTTTCAAACTACAAGTAGCCCATGGACCCGATCGACCGGCCGTGCGGTTTGTGTAGAACGAGAGCGAGAATCGTCTCTCCGGCTCTTGGCTTTACTCGCCACGCACACGCATCCGCAAACTCGGTACGACGCAAATATCTCAAAATCTTCGATAATCTCGTTGACACGATGGCCGGATACATGCAGCAACAGAAAGCTTTTTACACTTTAATGCGCCAATAATATATAATCCGAAACGGGCATCGCTTGACGGCTTCTGAAAGAAACGTGGGAGTGGGCGGGGGCTTCGCCCGGAAGGCAGATCCGTCTCTCGTTAAGAGAGACTGCGCGCGCGCGCTTTGCTATGCACAACGGATGAAAAATGCCATATTATTATATATCGCAAAAAAATTTCAATTCGCGTTCTAACGATGTTGCTCTGCAAAGTCACTTCGGCACAAACACTCTTATCACACATATGATGAAGATATGTCCGGGGCCCTTCCCCTTTTTCGGCTTGCCCACAATCCACAATTTCAATCGTTCGCCGAAAATATCATTTAAGACGACGCCGAGGGAGCGCGCTTCTTCGGCGCGTTGCCGGGCGCCCCTCGACGAGCGTCCACAAAGTTCGCTTTATAATATAAAAATATAAGCAGTCTTTATGCGTAAAACGACCCTCAGCCAGGCGTGGTCCGGGAATTGTATCCGAGAACCGCAATGTGCGTTCGAAATGTCGATGTTCATGTGTCCTGCAGTTCACAAGTTGACGCGCAATTAGCTGCGTTCTTCATCGACCCACGAGCCAAGTGATCCACCGTTCAGGGTAATCGTATGGTTTTTTCATTTTTCTTTAAAACACAGCTTTATCAACACAATCTCAACGGGAACGAGCGCGCATTGAGCGACCCCCGAATTCGCCGTGACAAAATGTTTCGCGAGTCCGCGTACGAGACGCGCGTTCTCGCGAGCCGTCAGTCAGAGATGATATTCTCACACACTCCGAACGGTCGCACCGTTAGGCGCGACACGATCATCGTTGTTCATGAGAGTCACGTGACCGCGACAACGAGGCCAATCGATAAGTGGTCGGATTTTTTGTTAAACATCGGATATAAATATCAACAGAGTTTATAAACAAGCACCGATACCGTTCAAATTCGTGTATGCGCGCGTGCAACCACGATTCTGGGCGAAATTTCATTTAAAAGCCTCGGAAGACTCTGACAAGATTTTTGCCACGAGAATTCCTCTCCTCTCAATAATCAACGGTTTCGAGAGCGATCGCCCGATCAGCAAATAGAGGAGATAATTCGTCGTCCCGGTGAGAGACGACTCTTTTTCTCTCTTTCCGCCTCTCTTCTCCGACGCTCTCCTGTTCTCCGTTATATTGGTATATAGGCTGCCCAGACTCGCGCAAACAACTTTTTTCCACCATTTTGACTGGCCTCCGGAGTTGTCTTTGGAAGGAAAGTGTTTTATGAGCGAGGGGAGGAGGGCGGGGCACGCCGCGCGCGCGGCGACGCAGTCTCGAGGGACCGCATCGCACTTCGTCACAAACGCCGTTCCCTCTCTTCCTCTCCTTCCTCCTCATCTCTTTTTCTCCACTCTCGCGCCTTCCGACACCCTCGTTCGAAATTCGTGACTAATTGAGAAGGCATCTCGCGTGAGATCGAAAACCCCATCCCCACACGCCCCGCGTCGCCGCCTTCGCTAAAAGGGGGCACGGGGGGGCAGGAACGGTGTGGCCGAAAACACCGGCCTCCACAATTTTTATAGTAACACGAATATTGGATATTTTTTCG
>OX637863.1:19988756-19993756 GCA_951802705.1 Netelia virgata | reverse complement strand
CACTTCTGTCTCGTTCCTTCGCGAATCCTTTGGCACCATTTTCTCCAGCATCCCCTTTGCTGTTTCTTTCCAAGTGGTAGTTACCTCTCCGTTTTGAAGTAATATCGCGCACGGGATCTCTCTTCGTTTGAGTTTGTCGCGGGTTATTTTGTAAACGATACCCCAGGGATTATTATTTGCCTCCTTTTTGACAAAATCTTTCCAGGACTCCTGTTTTGCGCGTCGTACACACGAGGTATATGCGTTCCTTAACCGGCTATATCTTCCCCTAAGGGCCTCGACGTCCCCACTGCCCACCCGTCTTGCTTTGGCTAAGTCATTCCTCGCTCTTTTGACGCCTGTCCTCTGCCGCTGTAATTCGCCCGTCCACCATGGTATGGGTCCCGTCGTTATCTTCCGTTTCCTCAACGTTTCACCGCACACAGCTGCCACGACTCCCCCAAAGACGCGTGCCGCTTCATTTGGCTCGTTTGTCTCAATCCTCTGTCTATTTGCCTCTGACATATACTCGTCATACTTAGCCAAGAATCTCCCCCAGTCAGCTCCTTTAAGCTTAAACCCGGTCCTTATCGCGCGGTGCCTCGCAGATTCTCTTTCACCTTGTATGTCGGTAACAATCAAGTTGTGGTCACTGGCGCTACATGCCGATATTACCCTCCAGTCGTGAACGACTCCACCAAGGCTTGCGGTGATCAGCGTCACATCTATATTGGATTCTCCATGCGCAGAGGAGTATGTGTACTGGCTCACCTGTTTGTTGGCCACTAGAAGCTCTTCTTCCGCTAGGAACTCTTCCAACACTCCACCGCGGCGGTCCCAGCTCCCCGAGAACCACATCGGCGATCGTGCATTTGCGTCAGCTGCGACTAGTATCTTTGCTCCCGCATCTTGGTTCCTTATTTTTCCCAAAAGCGCACCCAGGGTCCGCAGATGTCTCTCAATCGGGTGCCCATATTGGCAATACACGCTTATAACGTAGATCATTTCTACACCATCCGTTGCACTCACACAAATCACGTGATCCGAGTCTTCGGTATTGACATGAAATACCTCGATCCGCGGGTTTGTCACCAAGATGGCCACCCAAGGTGTCTCCGTGTAAGGCTGAATCAGCCGGTTCTCCGGGCTGTTATAGCCAACGACTCGTCCCTTATGTGAATAGGGCTCCTGTATGCAGAGAATGTCGATTCTTTCATCCCTCACCATCACTCGAGTCTCTCCAGCTGCTGCTGCCGACCGCGCCGTGTTTATCTGGCCAACTCTTAGCTCCATTGTATCCTAGCACGAAGCAGCTCAACTTGACGCTGATATTCCGGACACCTACGGTCCGTCGATGGATGGCTCGTCACTGATCGTCTTGCGTTTCTGCAATTAATACAGCTTGGCTCGTCCTTCCTCGGGCAGTCCTTGCGAAGGTGTCCCGCCCCTCCACAATTTTCACATCTTTGTTCCGATGCACTGCAATCCTTGGCTATGTGTCCGTATCCCGTACACTTATAACATCTGGTAACATTAACAAAGTCACTTACTCTGTACGAGCGCCAGAGCATGAACACTCGTCCTTTCTCGATGAGGCTTTTATGGGCAGCGCATGGCACCTCAACTACCCAGTTCACATTGCCGTTCCTATTCTTAAAGCTATGTCGGAAGACAATGGCTCCGGCAAGCTCACTCGATTCCACGCCGCACGGGTCGCAATTCTTCCTTATGAGGTCTTCTTTGAGATCCTCGCTTTTTAAGTCCTTCTCAACATCATATATTATAATCGTAGGGTTCAATTTCTTTGGCGTTTCCGTGCGAAGGCCGACCTCTCGGAAGTCTGTCTCCTTGATTAACATCAGATCAATCTGCCCATCAACCTCGATCGCCACCCCCTTCTGTCTAGTTGGGCGAATGTTCCGCACTTTCAGCCTCGATTGCACTTCCTTTAAAGCAGTCATGGCTGCACCTTTAATTTCCTCTCCTGTTCTAGGGTCATCGCTGTTCACCGGCTTGAGAAGGATGACTTCGGACTTCGGCCTTGGTCGGGGTAGACGCGCGAGAGTCGCCGGTCCACGGCCAGCCGGAGCCGCATGAGCGCCAGGAACTCCCGGCTGCCCGCGGCCCACCATCTGAGCAAATGTAAGTTTTGGGCCCACCATAATCGTATCTTTTTCTGGGGGCTTTTCTTTTCCCCTTTCTCTTTCCAGCTCTGTCTTGATGGTTTCCGACCGTACTACCTGCTCATAAAGCGTCGACTCAAGCGCAGACCACTTGCCAAGAATCATTTTTATCGCTGCCTTCGTAATCTTATTGTTCTCGTTGAAGAGAAATACCTCAAGCTCTTCCCGGTGTTTCTTAATTTCCGCCATGATGGGAGAAGTAAAATCCCCCATATCTTCATCCAAGACCTGTTGTTGTTGTGTTTGTCTTTTCCTTTTCTTTTTAGGGACTTCCATCATCACCCTTCCGGTGCAAGATGATGACTCCGACGGTGCTCTGCTGCGCCCATCCAGACTCTGCACGTCACTTTGGATTACCGTGTCCATTTCATATTCAAAGAAATCTCCGTCACTTTCTCTTCGAGTCCGCTCCAGCATCACCACCGGTTCAGCACCTGACGCTCCTGCTCCTGCCCTTCCTTCTGTCACTTGGCTTTGCCCTTTAAGAGTGTGTTTTTTGTTATTTTGTTTTTGTTTTTGTTTTTCAGTTTCCATATTATGTCCCACGAGATGGTCGGAAGGGTAGTCAACCCGGGCAGAGCCGCCTTACCCGGGCAAGCCTAATTACTCTGGGGGGTCGGCAGGTACCCCAGAGGAATCGTAAGCGACCGGCATGTTTAGCATCCCCCGGCCATTCACCCCTAGGCACGATATCTCACACCATGGGTTGGGACTTTGGCTACGCTCTTCGTCTGATCCTTCACCTCGAACCACTCCAGCAAGGTTGGACCTGCCGGGAGTTGGACTCCCGCTGGCACAGCTTCGAGGATCATCAGGACTCTCAAGCCCCCCCACCACGTCAAGGTAGGTAGCCCCGGGGGGGAGTAGATAGGGACAGAGGGAATCTCGTTAATCCATTCATGCGCGTCACTAATTAGATGACGAGGCATTTGGCTAAAAAAAAATTTATCCTCTTTTATTGTTCTGAACAATCTCATCACAATCTTTGGACATTTATACCTGTTGGGCAGGTAGCACCCTTACAATTCTTAAGTAATCCCAGAAATCACCCCACCCCCGTTCTCGTGGCCGTCGTCGTCCTTTGGAACACCCGGTATGCCGCCATTGTTCCGCAGAGTACCCGCGTTGCCAAGACCTTGAGCTCCGTTGTGCTGATAATCCTTCCTCTCAGTAGCTCCTCGGCTGACGTCTTGGACCAGACTCCCCTCCAGGACAGCGTTGCTGAGTGGAATCGTACGTCCGTTACTCCGTACTTAGCCTCAATGGCCGCCCGTAGGCTTTCATTTTGGCTATAGTACCGGACCTTCCGTTGGTGTGCTGCTTCTAGGTCCGCCTGTTCCCCTACCACCTGTGGATCGATGACCACCACCGTTGGTCCTTTTGCTGCAACGATGTCGGGCTTGCGCCTTCCCTCCTCTGTGCTGAAGATTTCCTCCTCTTGCACCACGTATCCCTGGGATCTTAGGTTCCTCGCTATGTAGGCGGCTACGGCGTTATGCCTCCTAATCCTCATTCCATGTGTCCGGTGGCACACTTGGACAACATGGTTGAGTGTTTCCACCTTCTGGCACCCTCCTCCACACGACCGTTCTTGGGGCCGGCCTCTCCCGGATCGGGACCTCGTGGGTAGTGCGTTAATTCGTATCTTGACGCAGCTCACGAAGTCTCTCCCCGAGAGGAGGCGGGTCCCGTCGACGATCCACTGGTGTTGTTGTGGGACGTTCCGCGCTTCTTTCAGTGCCCCTCCGTCGACGGAACCGTGGAGAAGGGATGCCCAACGCTGTTGGACTTGCTCGCTGGTGTTCAGTGGTCCCCCATCCCAGAGTCGGCGCGTACATTTCTCCAGCTCTTTCGTGAGGTAGCTGTCTATTGGCTCGTTGTTGTTGTCCTCCATTGTTGCCTGGATTCGCGCCTTCCTCTGGAGCGGTGCCGCCCACCTTAGCGACGGTATACCTAGTCCCCCTTCCGTGGTTGATGTATGGAAGTAGGGGGTAGGCACGTCGTGCGGGAGAGCCAGCCATTTCCGGACAGCGTTCCTCGTGATTCTGTCGGCTTTGTTGAGGACTCCAATTGTTACGTCTCCTAAGGCCAGGTGGTAGTATGTCCTTGGTAGTAGCACGTTCCTTAGCGCATACAGTCTCTGCTGTGGCTTCAGGGGCGCGGTGGTTAGGGCTTGGAGTCCTTCCCCCAGGATGTCGTTGGGGGTAAACTTGGCTCTCCCGTACGGCGTGAATTCAATCCCAAGATACTTCAGCCTCTCTCGTTGGTGGAGTATGCGGAGATCCCTCCCATCGCATTGGAAGGTGGTGTTCGTGTCTATTGCGGTCCGCTTGCGCCGCGGGTTAGCCTTGATCCCTATGGTGACCGATTTCTCGGGGTTGATGCTCATTCCACATTGCTGCAGGTAGTGCTGGGCGTCGTTGATCAAGGTTTGTAACCCCCGGGCCGTGGCCGCGAAGAGTACCATATCATCGGCGAATGCTGTGGCGTTGATTGTTCTGCCCCCGAGCTGGCACCCGATGTTCGGTGTTAGGCTCTTTAGCAATCCGTCGATGAGTATATTGAATGCGATGGGGGATAGGGGGTCGCCTTGCTTGACCCCCCTCCGTGGAGAGACTGTAGCGTTCCACCCATTTCCCTCCAGGACTGTTTTTCCGTTGTTAAGAGAGTCATAGTTACTCCCGCCGTTTACCCGCGCTTGCTTGAATTTCTTCACGTTGACATTCAGAGCACTGGGCAGAAATCACATTGCGTCAACACCCGCGAGGGCCATCGCAATGCTTTGTTTTAATTAGACAGTCGGATTCCCCTAGTCCGTGCCAGTTCTGAGCTGAGCGT
>OX637863.1:19983756-19986256 GCA_951802705.1 Netelia virgata | reverse complement strand
CCGCTTAGTAATATGCTTAAATTCAGCGGGTAGTCTCGCCTGCTCTGAGGTCGTCAAGTCAATTAGACTGAGATTACTTCAAGTGTTCGATTTATACACGCCGGCGACCGAGATCAACGCGTATTGCATGGTGGTGTTGTCTGTGTGTGAGTGTGTGGTGTGTGGCGCGTACGCACACCACCACGACGACGACACACGACACTACTCTCGTGGCGAGATGAGAGCCAGGGAAAAAGAGATCGTTCGAATGATTTCTCCGTCGTCGTTCTTTTCTCTGCTGGTTGAATATTATAAACAACCCAACAACACCGCGACACGGCTACGCAGTCGCATCTGTCCTTTCAAACTACAAGTAGCCCATGGACCCGATCGACCGGCCGTGCGGTTTGTGTAGAACGAGAGCGAGAATCGTCTCTCCGGCTCTTGGCTTTACTCGCCACGCACACGCATCCGCAAACTCGGTACGACGCAAATATCTCAAAATCTTCGATAATCTCGTTGACACGATGGCCGGATACATGCAGCAACAGAAAGCTTTTTACACTTTAATGCGCCAATAATATATAATCCGAAACGGGCATCGCTTGACGGCTTCTGAAAGAAACGTGGGAGTGGGCGGGGGCTTCGCCCGGAAGGCAGATCCGTCTCTCGTTAAGAGAGACTGCGCGCGCGCGCTTTGCTATGCACAACGGATGAAAAATGCCATATTATTATATATCGCAAAAAAATTTCAATTCGCGTTCTAACGATGTTGCTCTGCAAAGTCACTTCGGCACAAACACTCTTATCACACATATGATGAAGATATGTCCGGGGCCCTTCCCCTTTTTCGGCTTGCCCACAATCCACAATTTCAATCGTTCGCCGAAAATATCATTTAAGACGACGCCGAGGGAGCGCGCTTCTTCGGCGCGTTGCCGGGCGCCCCTCGACGAGCGTCCACAAAGTTCGCTTTATAATATAAAAATATAAGCAGTCTTTATGCGTAAAACGACCCTCAGCCAGGCGTGGTCCGGGAATTGTATCCGAGAACCGCAATGTGCGTTCGAAATGTCGATGTTCATGTGTCCTGCAGTTCACAAGTTGACGCGCAATTAGCTGCGTTCTTCATCGACCCACGAGCCAAGTGATCCACCGTTCAGGGTAATCGTATGGTTTTTTCATTTTTCTTTAAAACACAGCTTTATCAACACAATCTCAACGGGAACGAGCGCGCATTGAGCGACCCCCGAATTCGCCGTGACAAAATGTTTCGCGAGTCCGCGTACGAGACGCGCGTTCTCGCGAGCCGTCAGTCAGAGATGATATTCTCACACACTCCGAACGGTCGCACCGTTAGGCGCGACACGATCATCGTTGTTCATGAGAGTCACGTGACCGCGACAACGAGGCCAATCGATAAGTGGTCGGATTTTTTGTTAAACATCGGATATAAATATCAACAGAGTTTATAAACAAGCACCGATACCGTTCAAATTCGTGTATGCGCGCGTGCAACCACGATTCTGGGCGAAATTTCATTTAAAAGCCTCGGAAGACTCTGACAAGATTTTTGCCACGAGAATTCCTCTCCTCTCAATAATCAACGGTTTCGAGAGCGATCGCCCGATCAGCAAATAGAGGAGATAATTCGTCGTCCCGGTGAGAGACGACTCTTTTTCTCTCTTTCCGCCTCTCTTCTCCGACGCTCTCCTGTTCTCCGTTATATTGGTATATAGGCTGCCCAGACTCGCGCAAACAACTTTTTTCCACCATTTTGACTGGCCTCCGGAGTTGTCTTTGGAAGGAAAGTGTTTTATGAGCGAGGGGAGGAGGGCGGGGCACGCCGCGCGCGCGGCGACGCAGTCTCGAGGGACCGCATCGCACTTCGTCACAAACGCCGTTCCCTCTCTTCCTCTCCTTCCTCCTCATCTCTTTTTCTCCACTCTCGCGCCTTCCGACACCCTCGTTCGAAATTCGTGACTAATTGAGAAGGCATCTCGCGTGAGATCGAAAACCCCATCCCCACACGCCCCGCGTCGCCGCCTTCGCTAAAAGGGGGCACGGGGGGGCAGGAACGGTGTGGCCGAAAACACCGGCCTCCACAATTTTTATAGTAACACGAATATTGGATATTTTTTCGGTAACACATGGACAGGCGCGTCAGCGTCCCTCTTCCATTGCCCATTAAAATATTTTTTATTTTCGTACGCTTTTTTATTGTTCTGCATTGCATTATTCGCAAAGAGATAGAGTACGTTAATGATCCTTCCGCAGGTTCACCTACGGAAACCTTGTTACGACTTTTACTTCCTCTAAATGATCAAGTTTGGTCATCTTCCCGGCAACATCGGCAATGCCGTAACATTGCCGCGCACCAGTCCGAAGACCTCACTAAATCATTCAATCGGTAGTAGCGACGGGCGGTGTGTACAAAGGGCAGGGACGTAATCAACGCGAGCTTATGACTCGCGCTTACTGGGAATTCCTCGTTCATGGGGAATAATTGCAAGCCCCAATC
>OX637863.1:19953756-19981256 GCA_951802705.1 Netelia virgata | reverse complement strand
TACGAAAACGACTATATTGAAATTATTTTGTGGAAATGACTGTAACCCGGTCGAGCTTATGTCCATTATTCATGGAAGTTTCACGTGAACCGGTCGGCTTTCTGAAAAATGCGACGGCGCCGTGCTATAATTTCAGACTGGTTGCGAGGGAAGTTCGAGAATGAATATCGATAGGATCCGGCTGTTGAACGGGACGGAGAATAAAAAAAAAAAAAAAAAAAAAAAAAAAAAAAAAAAAAAAAATTACAAGTCCAACGCCGCTCGCGTCGTCTATAGTATTGCTCGGACGCGTGGACCGATCGGGCGTGGAATTTTGCCCGTGGACCGATCGAGGGCATGAAACGAGGCGTGGACCGATCGGGGTCGAGAATTGAAGAGCGGACCCGTGTCCCGCGGGGAGTTCGAGAATGAATATCGACAGGATCCGGCTGTTGAACGGGACGGAGAATAAAAAAAAAAAAAAAAAAAAAAAAAAAAAAAAAAAAAAATTACAAGTCCAACGCCGCTCGCGTCGTCTATAGTATTGCTCGGACGCGTGGACCGATCGGGCGTGGAATTTTGCCCGTGGACCGATCGAGGGCATGAAACGAGGCGTGGACCGATCGGGGTCGAGAATTGAAGAGCGGACCCGTGTCCCGCGGGGAGTTCGAGAATGAATATCGACAGGATCCGGCTGTTGAACGGGACGGAGAATAAAAAAAAAAAAAAAAAAAAAAAAAAAAAAAAAAAAAATTACAAGTCCAACGCCGCTCGCGTCGTCTATAGTATTGCTCGGACGCGTGGACCGATCGGGCGTGGAATTTTGCCCGTGGACCGATCGAGGGCATGAAACGAGGCGTGGACCGATCGGGGTCGAGAATTGAAGAGCGGACCCGTGTCCCGCGGGGAGTTCGAGAATGAATATCGACAGGATCCGGCTGTTGAACGGGACGGAGAATAAAAAAAAAAAAAAAAAAAAAAAAAAAAAAAAAAAAAAAATTACAAGTCCAACGCCGCTCGCGTCGTCTATAGTATTGCTCGGACGCGTGGACCGATCGGGCGTGGAATTTTGCCCGTGGACCGATCGAGGGCATGAAACGAGGCGTGGACCGATCGGGGTCGAGAATTGAAGAGCGGACCCATGTCCCGCGGGGAGTTCGAGAATGAATATCGATAGGATCCGGCTGTTGAACGGGACGGAGAATAAAAAAAAAAAAAAAAAAAAAAAAAAAAAAAAAAAAATTACAAGTCCAACGCCGCTCGCGTCGTCTATAGTATTGCTCGGACGCGTGGACCGATCGGGCGTGGAATTTTGCCCGTGGACCGATCGAGGGCATGAAACGAGGCGTGGACCGATCGGGGTCGAGAATTGAAGAGCGGACCCGTGTCCCGCGGGGAGTTCGAGAATGAATATCGACAGGATCCGGCTGTTGAACGGGACGGAGAATAAAAAAAAAAAAAAAAAAAAAAAAAAAAAAAAAAAAAAAAATTACAAGTCCAACGCCGCTCGCGTCGTCTATAGTATTGCTCGGACGCGTGGACCGATCGGGCGTGGAATTTTGCCCGTGGACCGATCGAGGGCATGAAACGAGGCGTGGACCGATCGGGGTCGAGAATTGAAGAGCGGACCCGTGTCCCGCGGGGAGTTCGAGAATGAATATCGACAGGATCCGGCTGTTGAACGGGACGGAGAATAAAAAAAAAAAAAAAAAAAAAAAAATTACAAGTCCAACGCCGCTCGCGTCGTCTATAGTATTGCTCGGACGCGTGGACCGATCGGGCGTGGAATTTTGCCCGTGGACCGATCGAGGGCATGAAACGAGGCGTGGACCGATCGGGGTCGAGAATTGAAGAGCGGACCCGTGTCCCGCGGGGAGTTCGAGAATGAATATCGACAGGATCCGGCTGTTGAACGGGACGGAGAATAAAAAAAAAAAAAAAAAAAAAAAAAAAAAAAAAAAAAAATTACAAGTCCAACGCCGCTCGCGTCGTCTATAGTATTGCTCGGACGCGTGGACCGATCGGGCGTGGAATTTTGCCCGTGGACCGATCGAGGGCATGAAACGAGGCGTGGACCGATCGGGGTCGAGAATTGAAGAGCGGACCCGTGTCCCGCGGGGAGTTCGAGAATGAATATCGACAGGATCCGGCTGTTGAACGGGACGGAGAATAAAAAAAAAAAAAAAAAAAAAAAAAAAAAAAAAAAAAAAAATTACAAGTCCAACGCCGCTCGCGTCGTCTATAGTATTGCTCGGACGCGTGGACCGATCGGGCGTGGAATGTTGCCCGTGGACCGATCGAGGGCATGAAACGAGGCGTGGACCGATCGGGGTCGAGAATTGAAGAGCGGACCCGTGTCCCGCGGGGAGTTCGAGAATGAATATCGACAGGATCCGGCTGTTGAACGGGACGGAGAATAAAAAAAAAAAAAAAAAAAAAAAAAAAAAAAAAAAATTACAAGTCCAACGCCGCTCGCGTCGTCTATAGTATTGCTCGGACGCGTGGACCGATCGGGCGTGGAATTTTGCCCGTGGACCGATCGAGGGCATGAAACGAGGCGTGGACCGATCGGGGTCGAGAATTGAAGAGCGGACCCGTGTCCCGCGGGGAGTTCGAGAATGAATATCGACAGGATCCGGCTGTTGAACGGGACGGAGAATAAAAAAAAAAAAAAAAAAAAAAAAAAAAAAAAAAAAAAAAATTACAAGTCCAACGCCGCTCGCGTCGTCTATAGTATTGCTCGGACGCGTGGACCGATCGGGCGTGGAATGTTGCCCGTGGACCGATCGAGGGCATGAAACGAGGCGTGGACCGATCGGGGTCGAGAATTGAAGAGCGGACCCGTGTCCCGCGGGGAGTTCGAGAATGAATATCGACAGGATCCGGCTGTTGAACGGGACGGAGAATAAAAAAAAAAAAAAAAAAAAAAAAAAAAAAAAAAAAAAAATTACAAGTCCAACGCCGCTCGCGTCGTCTATAGTATTGCTCGGACGCGTGGACCGATCGGGCGTGGAATTTTGCCCGTGGACCGATCGAGGGCATGAAACGAGGCGTGGACCGATCGGGGTCGAGAATTGAAGAGCGGACCCGTGTCCCGCGGGGAGTTCGAGAATGAATATCGACAGGATCCGGCTGTTGAACGGGACGGAGAATAAAAAAAAAAAAAAAAAAAAAAAAAAATTACAAGTCCAACGCCGCTCGCGTCGTCTATAGTATTGCTCGGACGCGTGGACCGATCGGGCGTGGAATTTTGCCCGTGGACCGATCGAGGGCATGAAACGAGGCGTGGACCGATCGGGGTCGAGAATTGAAGAGCGGACCCGTGTCCCGCGGGGAGTTCGAGAATGAATATCGACAGGATCCGGCTGTTGAACGGGACGGAGAATAAAAAAAAAAAAAAAAAAAAAAAAAAAAAAAAAAAAAATTACAAGTCCAACGCCGCTCGCGTCGTCTATAGTATTGCTCGGACGCGTGGACCGATCGGGCGTGGAATTTTGCCCGTGGACCGATCGAGGGCATGAAACGAGGCGTGGACCGATCGGGGTCGAGAATTGAAGAGCGGACCCGTGTCCCGCGGGGAGTTCGAGAATGAATATCGACAGGATCCGGCTGTTGAACGGGACGGAGAATAAAAAAAAAAAAAAAAAAAAAAAAAAAAAAAAAAAAAAAATTACAAGTCCAACGCCGCTCGCGTCGTCTATAGTATTGCTCGGACGCGTGGACCGATCGGGCGTGGAATTTTGCCCGTGGACCGATCGAGGGCATGAAACGAGGCGTGGACCGATCGGGGTCGAGAATTGAAGAGCGGACCCGTGTCCCGCGGGGAGTTCGAGAATGAATATCGACAGGATCCGGCTGTTGAACGGGACGGAGAATAAAAAAAAAAAAAAAAAAAAAAAAAAAAAAAAAAAAAATTACAAGTCCAACGCCGCTCGCGTCGTCTATAGTATTGCTCGGACGCGTGGACCGATCGGGCGTGGAATTTTGCCCGTGGACCGATCGAGGGCATGAAACGAGGCGTGGACCGATCGGGGTCGAGAATTGAAGAGCGGACCCGTGTCCCGCGGGGAGTTCGAGAATGAATATCGACAGGATCCGGCTGTTGAACGGGACGGAGAATAAAAAAAAAAAAAAAAAAAAAAAAAAAAAAAAAAAAAAAATTACAAGTCCAACGCCGCTCGCGTCGTCTATAGTATTGCTCGGACGCGTGGACCGATCGGGCGTGGAATTTTGCCCGTGGACCGATCGAGGGCATGAAACGAGGCGTGGACCGATCGGGGTCGAGAATTGAAGAGCGGACCCGTGTCCCGCGGGGAGTTCGAGAATGAATATCGATAGGATCCGGCTGTTGAACGGGACGGAGAATAAAAAAAAAAAAAAAAAAAAAAAAAAAAAAAAAAAAAAATTACAAGTCCAACGCCGCTCGCGTCGTCTATAGTATTGCTCGGACGCGTGGACCGATCGGGCGTGGAATGTTGCCCGTGGACCGATCGAGGGCATGAAACGAGGCGTGGACCGATCGGGGTCGAGAATTGAAGAGCGGACCCGTGTCCCGCGGGGAGTTCGAGAATGAATATCGACAGGATCCGGCTGTTGAACGGGACGGAGAATAAAAAAAAAAAAAAAAAAAAAAAAAAAAAAAAAAAAAAAAATTACAAGTCCAACGCCGCTCGCGTCGTCTATAGTATTGCTCGGACGCGTGGACCGATCGGGCGTGGAATTTCGCCCGTGGACCGATCGAGGGCATGAAACGAGGCGTGGACCGATCGGGGTCGAGAATTGAAGAGCGGACCCGTGTCCCGCGGGGAGTTCGAGAATGAATATCGATAGGATCCGGCTGTTGAACGGGACGGAGAATAAAAAAAAAAAAAAAAAAAAAAAAAAAAAAAAAAAAAAAAAAATTACAAGTCCAACGCCGCTCGCGTCGTCTATAGTATTGCTCGGACGCGTGGACCGATCGGGCGTGGAATTTTGCCCGTGGACCGATCGAGGGCATGAAACGAGGCGTGGACCGATCGGGGTCGAGAATTGAAGAGCGGACCCGTGTCCCGCGGGGAGTTCGAGAATGAATATCGACAGGATCCGGCTGTTGAACGGGACGGAGAATAAAAAAAAAAAAAAAAAAAAAAAAAAAAAAAAAAAAAAATTACAAGTCCAACGCCGCTCGCGTCGTCTATAGTATTGCTCGGACGCGTGGACCGATCGGGCGTGGAATTTTGCCCGTGGACCGATCGAGGGCATGAAACGAGGCGTGGACCGATCGGGGTCGAGAATTGAAGAGCGGACCCGTGTCCCGCGGGGAGTTCGAGAATGAATATCGACAGGATCCGGCTGTTGAACGGGACGGAGAATAAAAAAAAAAAAAAAAAAAAAAAAAAAAAAAAAAAAAAATTACAAGTCCAACGCCGCTCGCGTCGTCTATAGTATTGCTCGGACGCGTGGACCGATCGGGCGTGGAATTTTGCCCGTGGACCGATCGAGGGCATGAAACGAGGCGTGGACCGATCGGGGTCGAGAATTGAAGAGCGGACCCGTGTCCCGCGGGGAGTTCGAGAATGAATATCGACAGGATCCGGCTGTTGAACGGGACGGAGAATAAAAAAAAAAAAAAAAAAAAAAAAAAAAAAAAAAAAAAAAATTACAAGTCCAACGCCGCTCGCGTCGTCTATAGTATTGCTCGGACGCGTGGACCGATCGGGCGTGGAATTTTGCCCGTGGACCGATCGAGGGCATGAAACGAGGCGTGGACCGATCGGGGTCGAGAATTGAAGAGCGGACCCGTGTCCCGCGGGGAGTTCGAGAATGAATATCGACAGGATCCGGCTGTTGAACGGGACGGAGAATAAAAAAAAAAAAAAAAAAAAAAAAAAAAAAAAAAAAAAATTACAAGTCCAACGCCGCTCGCGTCGTCTATAGTATTGCTCGGACGCGTGGACCGATCGGGCGTGGAATTTTGCCCGTGGACCGATCGAGGGCATGAAACGAGGCGTGGACCGATCGGGGTCGAGAATTGAAGAGCGGACCCGTGTCCCGCGGGGAGTTCGAGAATGAATATCGACAGGATCCGGCTGTTGAACGGGACGGAGAATAAAAAAAAAAAAAAAAAAAAAAAAAAAAAAAAAAAAAAAATTACAAGTCCAACGCCGCTCGCGTCGTCTATAGTATTGCTCGGACGCGTGGACCGATCGGGCGTGGAATTTTGCCCGTGGACCGATCGAGGGCATGAAACGAGGCGTGGACCGATCGGGGTCGAGAATTGAAGAGCGGACCCGTGTCCCGCGGGGAGTTCGAGAATGAATATCGACAGGATCCGGCTGTTGAACGGGACGGAGAATAAAAAAAAAAAAAAAAAAAAAAAAAAAAAAAAAAAAAATTACAAGTCCAACGCCGCTCGCGTCGTCTATAGTATTGCTCGGACGCGTGGACCGATCGGGCGTGGAATTTTGCCCGTGGACCGATCGAGGGCATGAAACGAGGCGTGGACCGATCGGGGTCGAGAATTGAAGAGCGGACCCGTGTCCCGCGGGGAGTTCGAGAATGAATATCGATAGGATCCGGCTGTTGAACGGGACGGAGAATAAAAAAAAAAAAAAAAAAAAAAAAAAAAAAAAAAAAAAAATTACAAGTCCAACGCCGCTCGCGTCGTCTATAGTATTGCTCGGACGCGTGGACCGATCGGGCGTGGAATTTTGCCCGTGGACCGATCGAGGGCATGAAACGAGGCGTGGACCGATCGGGGTCGAGAATTGAAGAGCGGACCCGTGTCCCGCGGGGAGTTCGAGAATGAATATCGATAGGATCCGGCTGTTGAACGGGACGGAGAATAAAAAAAAAAAAAAAAAAAAAAAAAAAAAAAAAAAAATTACAAGTCCAACGCCGCTCGCGTCGTCTATAGTATTGCTCGGACGCGTGGACCGATCGGGCGTGGAATTTCGCCCGTGGACCGATCGAGGGCATGAAACGAGGCGTGGACCGATCGGGGTCGAGAATTGAAGAGCGGACCCGTGTCCCGCGGGGAGTTCGAGAATGAATATCGACAGGATCCGGCTGTTGAACGGGACGGAGAATAAAAAAAAAAAAAAAAAAAAAAAAAAAAAAAAAAAAAAATTACAAGTCCAACGCCGCTCGCGTCGTCTATAGTATTGCTCGGACGCGTGGACCGATCGGGCGTGGAATTTTGCCCGTGGACCGATCGAGGGCATGAAACGAGGCGTGGACCGATCGGGGTCGAGAATTGAAGAGCGGACCCGTGTCCCGCGGGGAGTTCGAGAATGAATATCGACAGGATCCGGCTGTTGAACGGGACGGAGAATAAAAAAAAAAAAAAAAAAAAAAAAAAAAAAAAAAAAAAATTACAAGTCCAACGCCGCTCGCGTCGTCTATAGTATTGCTCGGACGCGTGGACCGATCGGGCGTGGAATTTTGCCCGTGGACCGATCGAGGGCATGAAACGAGGCGTGGACCGATCGGGGTCGAGAATTGAAGAGCGGACCCGTGTCCCGCGGGGAGTTCGAGAATGAATATCGACAGGATCCGGCTGTTGAACGGGACGGAGAATAAAAAAAAAAAAAAAAAAAAAAAAAAAAAAAAAAAAAAAAATTACAAGTCCAACGCCGCTCGCGTCGTCTATAGTATTGCTCGGACGCGTGGACCGATCGGGCGTGGAATTTTGCCCGTGGACCGATCGAGGGCATGAAACGAGGCGTGGACCGATCGGGGTCGAGAATTGAAGAGCGGACCCGTGTCCCGCGGGGAGTTCGAGAATGAATATCGACAGGATCCGGCTGTTGAACGGGACGGAGAATAAAAAAAAAAAAAAAAAAAAAAAAAAAAAAAAAAAAAATTACAAGTCCAACGCCGCTCGCGTCGTCTATAGTATTGCTCGGACGCGTGGACCGATCGGGCGTGGAATTTTGCCCGTGGACCGATCGAGGGCATGAAACGAGGCGTGGACCGATCGGGGTCGAGAATTGAAGAGCGGACCCGTGTCCCGCGGGGAGTTCGAGAATGAATATCGATAGGATCCGGCTGTTGAACGGGACGGAGAATAAAAAAAAAAAAAAAAAAAAAAAAAAAAAAAAAAAAAAATTACAAGTCCAACGCCGCTCGCGTCGTCTATAGTATTGCTCGGACGCGTGGACCGATCGGGCGTGGAATTTTGCCCGTGGACCGATCGAGGGCATGAAACGAGGCGTGGACCGATCGGGGTCGAGAATTGAAGAGCGGACCCGTGTCCCGCGGGGAGTTCGAGAATGAATATCGACAGGATCCGGCTGTTGAACGGGACGGAGAATAAAAAAAAAAAAAAAAAAAAAAAAAAAAAAAAAAAAAATTACAAGTCCAACGCCGCTCGCGTCGTCTATAGTATTGCTCGGACGCGTGGACCGATCGGGCGTGGAATTTTGCCCGTGGACCGATCGAGGGCATGAAACGAGGCGTGGACCGATCGGGGTCGAGAATTGAAGAGCGGACCCGTGTCCCGCGGGGAGTTCGAGAATGAATATCGATAGGATCCGGCTGTTGAACGGGACGGAGAATAAAAAAAAAAAAAAAAAAAAAAAAAAAAAAAAAAAAAAAATTACAAGTCCAACGCCGCTCGCGTCGTCTATAGTATTGCTCGGACGCGTGGACCGATCGGGCGTGGAATTTTGCCCGTGGACCGATCGAGGGCATGAAACGAGGCGTGGACCGATCGGGGTCGAGAATTGAAGAGCGGACCCGTGTCCCGCGGGGAGTTCGAGAATGAATATCGACAGGATCCGGCTGTTGAACGGGACGGAGAATAAAAAAAAAAAAAAAAAAAAAAAAAAAAAAAAAAAAAAATTACAAGTCCAACGCCGCTCGCGTCGTCTATAGTATTGCTCGGACGCGTGGACCGATCGGGCGTGGAATTTTGCCCGTGGACCGATCGAGGGCATGAAACGAGGCGTGGACCGATCGGGGTCGAGAATTGAAGAGCGGACCCGTGTCCCGCGGGGAGTTCGAGAATGAATATCGATAGGATCCGGCTGTTGAACGGGACGGAGAATAAAAAAAAAAAAAAAAAAAAAAAAAAAAAAAAAAAAATTACAAGTCCAACGCCGCTCGCGTCGTCTATAGTATTGCTCGGACGCGTGGACCGATCGGGCGTGGAATTTTGCCCGTGGACCGATCGAGGGCATGAAACGAGGCGTGGACCGATCGGGGTCGAGAATTGAAGAGCGGACCCGTGTCCCGCGGGGAGTTCGAGAATGAATATCGACAGGATCCGGCTGTTGAACGGGACGGAGAATAAAAAAAAAAAAAAAAAAAAAAAAAAAAAAAAAAAAAAAATTACAAGTCCAACGCCGCTCGCGTCGTCTATAGTATTGCTCGGACGCGTGGATCGATCGGGCGTGGAATTTTGCCCGTGGACCGATCGAGGGCATGAAACGAGGCGTGGACCGATCGGGGTCGAGAATTGAAGAGCGGACCCGTGTCCCGCGGGGAGTTCGAGAATGAATATCGACAGGATCCGGCTGTTGAACGGGACGGAGAATAAAAAAAAAAAAAAAAAAAAAAAAAATTACAAGTCCAACGCCGCTCGCGTCGTCTATAGTATTGCTCGGACGCGTGGACCGATCGGGCGTGGAATTTTGCCCGTGGACCGATCGAGGGCATGAAACGAGGCGTGGACCGATCGGGGTCGAGAATTGAAGAGCGGACCCGTGTCCCGCGGGGAGTTCGAGAATGAATATCGACAGGATCCGGCTGTTGAACGGGACGGAGAATAAAAAAAAAAAAAAAAAAAAAAAAAAAAAAAAAAAAAAATTACAAGTCCAACGCCGCTCGCGTCGTCTATAGTATTGCTCGGACGCGTGGACCGATCGGGCGTGGAATGTTGCCCGTGGACCGATCGAGGGCATGAAACGAGGCGTGGACCGATCGGGGTCGAGAATTGAAGAGCGGACCCGTGTCCCGCGGGGAGTTCGAGAATGAATATCGACAGGATCCGGCTGTTGAACGGGACGGAGAATAAAAAAAAAAAAAAAAAAAAAAAAAAAAAAAAAAAATTACAAGTCCAACGCCGCTCGCGTCGTCTATAGTATTGCTCGGACGCGTGGACCGATCGGGCGTGGAATTTTGCCCGTGGACCGATCGAGGGCATGAAACGAGGCGTGGACCGATCGGGGTCGAGAATTGAAGAGCGGACCCGTGTCCCGCGGGGAGTTCGAGAATGAATATCGACAGGATCCGGCTGTTGAACGGGACGGAGAATAAAAAAAAAAAAAAAAAAAAAAAAAAAAAAAAAAAAATTACAAGTCCAACGCCGCTCGCGTCGTCTATAGTATTGCTCGGACGCGTGGACCGATCGGGCGTGGAATTTTGCCCGTGGACCGATCGAGGGCATGAAACGAGGCGTGGACCGATCGGGGTCGAGAATTGAAGAGCGGACCCGTGTCCCGCGGGGAGTTCGAGAATGAATATCGACAGGATCCGGCTGTTGAACGGGACGGAGAATAAAAAAAAAAAAAAAAAAAAAAAAAAAAAAAAAAAAATTACAAGTCCAACGCCGCTCGCGTCGTCTATAGTATTGCTCGGACGCGTGGACCGATCGGGCGTGGAATTTTGCCCGTGGACCGATCGAGGGCATGAAACGAGGCGTGGACCGATCGGGGTCGAGAATTGAAGAGCGGACCCGTGTCCCGCGGGGAGTTCGAGAATGAATATCGATAGGATCCGGCTGTTGAACGGGACGGAGAATAAAAAAAAAAAAAAAAAAAAAAAAAAAAAAAAAAAATTACAAGTCCAACGCCGCTCGCGTCGTCTATAGTATTGCTCGGACGCGTGGACCGATCGGGCGTGGAATTTCGCCCGTGGACCGATCGAGGGCATGAAACGAGGCGTGGACCGATCGGGGTCGAGAATTGAAGAGCGGACCCGTGTCCCGCGGGGAGTTCGAGAATGAATATCGACAGGATCCGGCTGTTGAACGGGACGGAGAATAAAAAAAAAAAAAAAAAAAAAAAAAAAAAAAAAAAAAATTACAAGTCCAACGCCGCTCGCGTCGTCTATAGTATTGCTCGGACGCGTGGACCGATCGGGCGTGGAATTTTGCCCGTGGACCGATCGAGGGCATGAAACGAGGCGTGGACCGATCGGGGTCGAGAATTGAAGAGCGGACCCGTGTCCCGCGGGGAGTTCGAGAATGAATATCGACAGGATCCGGCTGTTGAACGGGACGGAGAATAAAAAAAAAAAAAAAAAAAAAAAAAAAAAAAAAAAAAATTACAAGTCCAACGCCGCTCGCGTCGTCTATAGTATTGCTCGGACGCGTGGACCGATCGGGCGTGGAATTTTGCCCGTGGACCGATCGAGGGCATGAAACGAGGCGTGGACCGATCGGGGTCGAGAATTGAAGAGCGGACCCGTGTCCCGCGGGGAGTTCGAGAATGAATATCGACAGGATCCGGCTGTTGAACGGGACGGAGAATAAAAAAAAAAAAAAAAAAAAAAAAAAAAAAAAAAAAAATTACAAGTCCAACGCCGCTCGCGTCGTCTATAGTATTGCTCGGACGCGTGGACCGATCGGGCGTGGAATTTTGCCCGTGGACCGATCGAGGGCATGAAACGAGGCGTGGACCGATCGGGGTCGAGAATTGAAGAGCGGACCCGTGTCCCGCGGGGAGTTCGAGAATGAATATCGATAGGATCCGGCTGTTGAACGGGACGGAGAATAAAAAAAAAAAAAAAAAAAAAAAAAAAAAAAAAAAAAAAATTACAAGTCCAACGCCGCTCGCGTCGTCTATAGTATTGCTCGGACGCGTGGACCGATCGGGCGTGGAATTTTGCCCGTGGACCGATCGAGGGCATGAAACGAGGCGTGGACCGATCGGGGTCGAGAATTGAAGAGCGGACCCGTGTCCCGCGGGGAGTTCGAGAATGAATATCGACAGGATCCGGCTGTTGAACGGGACGGAGAATAAAAAAAAAAAAAAAAAAAAAAAAAAAAAAAAAAAAAAATTACAAGTCCAACGCCGCTCGCGTCGTCTATAGTATTGCTCGGACGCGTGGACCGATCGGGCGTGGAATTTTGCCCGTGGACCGATCGAGGGCATGAAACGAGGCGTGGACCGATCGGGGTCGAGAATTGAAGAGCGGACCCGTGTCCCGCGGGGAGTTCGAGAATGAATATCGACAGGATCCGGCTGTTGAACGGGACGGAGAATAAAAAAAAAAAAAAAAAAAAAAAAAAATTACAAGTCCAACGCCGCTCGCGTCGTCTATAGTATTGCTCGGACGCGTGGACCGATCGGGCGTGGAATTTTGCCCGTGGACCGATCGAGGGCATGAAACGAGGCGTGGACCGATCGGGGTCGAGAATTGAAGAGCGGACCCGTGTCCCGCGGGGAGTTCGAGAATGAATATCGACAGGATCCGGCTGTTGAACGGGACGGAGAATAAAAAAAAAAAAAAAAAAAAAAAAAAAAAAAAAAAAAAATTACAAGTCCAACGCCGCTCGCGTCGTCTATAGTATTGCTCGGACGCGTGGACCGATCGGGCGTGGAATTTTGCCCGTGGACCGATCGAGGGCATGAAACGAGGCGTGGACCGATCGGGGTCGAGAATTGAAGAGCGGACCCGTATCCCGCGGGGAGTTCGAGAATGAATATCGACAGGATCCGGCTGTTGAACGGGACGGAGAATAAAAAAAAAAAAAAAAAAAAAAAAAAAAAAAAAAAAAAAAATTACAAGTCCAACGCCGCTCGCGTCGTCTATAGTATTGCTCGGACGCGTGGACCGATCGGGCGTGGAATTTTGCCCGTGGACCGATCGAGGGCATGAAACGAGGCGTGGACCGATCGGGGTCGAGAATTGAAGAGCGGACCCGTGTCCCGCGGGGAGTTCGAGAATGAATATCGACAGGATCCGGCTGTTGAACGGGACGGAGAATAAAAAAAAAAAAAAAAAAAAAAAAAAAAAAAAAAAAAAATTACAAGTCCAACGCCGCTCGCGTCGTCTATAGTATTGCTCGGACGCGTGGACCGATCGGGCGTGGAATTTTGCCCGTGGACCGATCGAGGGCATGAAACGAGGCGTGGACCGATCGGGGTCGAGAATTGAAGAGCGGACCCGTGTCCCGCGGGGAGTTCGAGAATGAATATCGACAGGATCCGGCTGTTGAACGGGACGGAGAATAAAAAAAAAAAAAAAAAAAAAAAAAAAAAAAAAAAAAAAATTACAAGTCCAACGCCGCTCGCGTCGTCTATAGTATTGCTCGGACGCGTGGACCGATCGGGCGTGGAATTTTGCCCGTGGACCGATCGAGGGCATGAAACGAGGCGTGGACCGATCGGGGTCGAGAATTGAAGAGCGGACCCGTGTCCCGCGGGGAGTTCGAGAATGAATATCGACAGGATCCGGCTGTTGAACGGGACGGAGAATAAAAAAAAAAAAAAAAAAAAAAAAAAAAAAAAAAAAAAAAATTACAAGTCCAACGCCGCTCGCGTCGTCTATAGTATTGCTCGGACGCGTGGACCGATCGGGCGTGGAATTTTGCCCGTGGACCGATCGAGGGCATGAAACGAGGCGTGGACCGATCGGGGTCGAGAATTGAAGAGCGGACCCGTGTCCCGCGGGGAGTTCGAGAATGAATATCGACAGGATCCGGCTGTTGAACGGGACGGAGAATAAAAAAAAAAAAAAAAAAAAAAAAAAAAAAAAAAAAAAATTACAAGTCCAACGCCGCTCGCGTCGTCTATAGTATTGCTCGGACGCGTGGACCGATCGGGCGTGGAATTTTGCCCGTGGACCGATCGAGGGCATGAAACGAGGCGTGGACCGATCGGGGTCGAGAATTGAAGAGCGGACCCGTGTCCCGCGGGGAGTTCGAGAATGAATATCGACAGGATCCGGCTGTTGAACGGGACGGAGAATAAAAAAAAAAAAAAAAAAAAAAAAAAAAAAAAAAAAATTACAAGTCCAACGCCGCTCGCGTCGTCTATAGTATTGCTCGGACGCGTGGACCGATCGGGCGTGGAATTTTGCCCGTGGACCGATCGAGGGCATGAAACGAGGCGTGGACCGATCGGGGTCGAGAATTGAAGAGCGGACCCGTGTCCCGCGGGGAGTTCGAGAATGAATATCGACAGGATCCGGCTGTTGAACGGGACGGAGAATAAAAAAAAAAAAAAAAAAAAAAAAAAAAAAAAAAAAAATTACAAGTCCAACGCCGCTCGCGTCGTCTATAGTATTGCTCGGACGCGTGGACCGATCGGGCGTGGAATTTTGCCCGTGGACCGATCGAGGGCATGAAACGAGGCGTGGACCGATCGGGGTCGAGAATTGAAGAGCGGACCCGTGTCCCGCGGGGAGTTCGAGAATGAATATCGACAGGATCCGGCTGTTGAACGGGACGGAGAATAAAAAAAAAAAAAAAAAAAAAAAAAAAAAAAAAAAAAATTACAAGTCCAACGCCGCTCGCGTCGTCTATAGTATTGCTCGGACGCGTGGACCGATCGGGCGTGGAATTTTGCCCGTGGACCGATCGAGGGCATGAAACGAGGCGTGGACCGATCGGGGTCGAGAATTGAAGAGCGGACCCGTGTCCCGCGGGGAGTTCGAGAATGAATATCGACAGGATCCGGCTGTTGAACGGGACGGAGAATAAAAAAAAAAAAAAAAAAAAAAAAAAAAAAAAAAAAAAATTACAAGTCCAACGCCGCTCGCGTCGTCTATAGTATTGCTCGGACGCGCGGACCGATCGGGCGTGGAATTTTGCCCGTGGACCGATCGAGGGCATGAAACGAGGCGTGGACCGATCGGGGTCGAGAATTGAAGAGCGGACCCGTGTCCCGCGGGGAGTTCGAGAATGAATATCGACAGGATCCGGCTGTTGAACGGGACGGAGAATAAAAAAAAAAAAAAAAAAAAAAAAAAAAAAAAAAAAAAATTACAAGTCCAACGCCGCTCGCGTCGTCTATAGTATTGCTCGGACGCGTGGACCGATCGGGCGTGGAATTTTGCCCGTGGACCGATCGAGGGCATGAAACGAGGCGTGGACCGATCGGGGTCGAGAATTGAAGAGCGGACCCGTGTCCCGCGGGGAGTTCGAGAATGAATATCGACAGGATCCGGCTGTTGAACGGGACGGAGAATAAAAAAAAAAAAAAAAAAAAAAAAAAAAAAAAAAAAAAAAAATTACAAGTCCAACGCCGCTCGCGTCGTCTATAGTATTGCTCGGACGCGTGGACCGATCGGGCGTGGAATTTTGCCCGTGGACCGATCGAGGGCATGAAACGAGGCGTGGACCGATCGGGGTCGAGAATTGAAGAGCGGACCCGTGTCCCGCGGGGAGTTCGAGAATGAATATCGACAGGATCCGGCTGTTGAACGGGACGGAGAATAAAAAAAAAAAAAAAAAAAAAAAAAAAAAAAAAAAAAAATTACAAGTCCAACGCCGCTCGCGTCGTCTATAGTATTGCTCGGACGCGTGGACCGATCGGGCGTGGAATTTTGCCCGTGGACCGATCGAGGGCATGAAACGAGGCGTGGACCGATCGGGGTCGAGAATTGAAGAGCGGACCCGTGTCCCGCGGGGAGTTCGAGAATGAATATCGACAGGATCCGGCTGTTGAACGGGACGGAGAATAAAAAAAAAAAAAAAAAAAAAAAAAAAAAAAAAAAAAAAAATTACAAGTCCAACGCCGCTCGCGTCGTCTATAGTATTGCTCGGACGCGTGGACCGATCGGGCGTGGAATTTTGCCCGTGGACCGATCGAGGGCATGAAACGAGGCGTGGACCGATCGGGGTCGAGAATTGAAGAGCGGACCCGTGTCCCGCGGGGAGTTCGAGAATGAATATCGACAGGATCCGGCTGTTGAACGGGACGGAGAATAAAAAAAAAAAAAAAAAAAAAAAAAAAAAAAAAAAAAAATTACAAGTCCAACGCCGCTCGCGTCGTCTATAGTATTGCTCGGACGCGTGGACCGATCGGGCGTGGAATTTTGCCCGTGGACCGATCGAGGGCATGAAACGAGGCGTGGACCGATCGGGGTCGAGAATTGAAGAGCGGACCCGTGTCCCGCGGGGAGTTCGAGAATGAATATCGACAGGATCCGGCTGTTGAACGGGACGGAGAATAAAAAAAAAAAAAAAAAAAAAAAAAAAAAAAAAAAAAATTACAAGTCCAACGCCGCTCGCGTCGTCTATAGTATTGCTCGGACGCGTGGACCGATCGGGCGTGGAATTTTGCCCGTGGACCGATCGAGGGCATGAAACGAGGCGTGGACCGATCGGGGTCGAGAATTGAAGAGCGGACCCGTGTCCCGCGGGGAGTTCGAGAATGAATATCGATAGGATCCGGCTGTTGAACGGGACGGAGAATAAAAAAAAAAAAAAAAAAAAAAAAAAAAAAAAAAAAAAAATTACAAGTCCAACGCCGCTCGCGTCGTCTATAGTATTGCTCGGACGCGTGGACCGATCGGGCGTGGAATTTTGCCCGTGGACCGATCGAGGGCATGAAACGAGGCGTGGACCGATCGGGGTCGAGAATTGAAGAGCGGACCCGTGTCCCGCGGGGAGTTCGAGAATGAATATCGACAGGATCCGGCTGTTGAACGGGACGGAGAATAAAAAAAAAAAAAAAAAAAAAAAAAAAAAAAAAAAAAAAAATTACAAGTCCAACGCCGCTCGCGTCGTCTATAGTATTGCTCGGACGCGTGGACCGATCGGGCGTGGAATTTTGCCCGTGGACCGATCGAGGGCATGAAACGAGGCGTGGACCGATCGGGGTCGAGAATTGAAGAGCGGACCCGTGTCCCGCGGGGAGTTCGAGAATGAATATCGACAGGATCCGGCTGTTGAACGGGACGGAGAATAAAAAAAAAAAAAAAAAAAAAAAAAAAAAAAAAAAAAAAAATTACAAGTCCAACGCCGCTCGCGTCGTCTATAGTATTGCTCGGACGCGTGGACCGATCGGGCGTGGAATGTTGCCCGTGGACCGATCGAGGGCATGAAACGAGGCGTGGACCGATCGGGGTCGAGAATTGAAGAGCGGACCCGTGTCCCGCGGGGAGTTCGAGAATGAATATCGACAGGATCCGGCTGTTGAACGGGACGGAGAATAAAAAAAAAAAAAAAAAAAAAAAAAAAAAAAAAAAAAAAATTACAAGTCCAACGCCGCTCGCGTCGTCTATAGTATTGCTCGGACGCGTGGACCGATCGGGCGTGGAATTTTGCCCGTGGACCGATCGAGGGCATGAAACGAGGCGTGGACCGATCGGGGTCGAGAATTGAAGAGCGGACCCGTGTCCCGCGGGGAGTTCGAGAATGAATATCGACAGGATCCGGCTGTTGAACGGGACGGAGAATAAAAAAAAAAAAAAAAAAAAAAAAAAAAAAAAAAAAAATTACAAGTCCCAACGCCGCTCGCGTCGTCTATAGTATTGCTCGGACGCGTGGACCGATCGGGCGTGGAATTTTGCCCGTGGACCGATCGAGGGCATGAAACGAGGCGTGGACCGATCGGGGTCGAGAATTGAAGAGCGGACCCGTGTCCCGCGGGGAGTTCGAGAATGAATATCGATAGGATCCGGCTGTTGAACGGGACGGAGAATAAAAAAAAAAAAAAAAAAAAAAAAAAAAAAAAAAAAAAAATTACAAGTCCAACGCCGCTCGCGTCGTCTATAGTATTGCTCGGACGCGTGGACCGATCGGGCGTGGAATTTTGCCCGTGGACCGATCGAGGGCATGAAACGAGGCGTGGACCGATCGGGGTCGAGAATTGAAGAGCGGACCCGTGTCCCGCGGGGAGTTCGAGAATGAATATCGACAGGATCCGGCTGTTGAACGGGACGGAGAATAAAAAAAAAAAAAAAAAAAAAAAAAAAAAAAAAAAAAAATTACAAGTCCAACGCCGCTCGCGTCGTCTATAGTATTGCTCGGACGCGTGGACCGATCGGGCGTGGAATGTTGCCCGTGGACCGATCGAGGGCATGAAACGAGGCGTGGACCGATCGGGGTCGAGAATTGAAGAGCGGACCCGTGTCCCGCGGGGAGTTCGAGAATGAATATCGACAGGATCCGGCTGTTGAACGGGACGGAGAATAAAAAAAAAAAAAAAAAAAAAAAAAAAAAAAAAAAAAAAATTACAAGTCCAACGCCGCTCGCGTCGTCTATAGTATTGCTCGGACGCGTGGACCGATCGGGCGTGGAATTTTGCCCGTGGACCGATCGAGGGCATGAAACGAGGCGTGGACCGATCGGGGTCGAGAATTGAAGAGCGGACCCGTGTCCCGCGGGGAGTTCGAGAATGAATATCGACAGGATCCGGCTGTTGAACGGGACGGAGAATAAAAAAAAAAAAAAAAAAAAAAAAAAAAAAAAAAAAAAAATTACAAGTCCAACGCCGCTCGCGTCGTCTATAGTATTGCTCGGACGCGTGGACCGATCGGGCGTGGAATTTTGCCCGTGGACCGATCGAGGGCATGAAACGAGGCGTGGACCGATCGGGGTCGAGAATTGAAGAGCGGACCCGTGTCCCGCGGGGAGTTCGAGAATGAATATCGACAGGATCCGGCTGTTGAACGGGACGGAGAATAAAAAAAAAAAAAAAAAAAAAAAAAAAAAAAAAAAAAATTACAAGTCCAACGCCGCTCGCGTCGTCTATAGTATTGCTCGGACGCGTGGACCGATCGGGCGTGGAATTTTGCCCGTGGACCGATCGAGGGCATGAAACGAGGCGTGGACCGATCGGGGTCGAGAATTGAAGAGCGGACCCGTGTCCCGCGGGGAGTTCGAGAATGAATATCGATAGGATCCGGCTGTTGAACGGGACGGAGAATAAAAAAAAAAAAAAAAAAAAAAAAAAAAAAAAAAAAAAATTACAAGTCCAACGCCGCTCGCGTCGTCTATAGTATTGCTCGGACGCGTGGACCGATCGGGCGTGGAATTTTGCCCGTGGACCGATCGAGGGCATGAAACGAGGCGTGGACCGATCGGGGTCGAGAATTGAAGAGCGGACCCGTGTCCCGCGGGGAGTTCGAGAATGAATATCGACAGGATCCGGCTGTTGAACGGGACGGAGAATAAAAAAAAAAAAAAAAAAAAAAAAAAAAAAAAAAAAAAATTACAAGTCCAACGCCGCTCGCGTCGTCTATAGTATTGCTCGGACGCGTGGACCGATCGGGCGTGGAATGTTGCCCGTGGACCGATCGAGGGCATGAAACGAGGCGTGGACCGATCGGGGTCGAGAATTGAAGAGCGGACCCGTGTCCCGCGGGGAGTTCGAGAATGAATATCGACAGGATCCGGCTGTTGAACGGGACGGAGAATAAAAAAAAAAAAAAAAAAAAAAAAAAAAAAAAAAAAAAAATTACAAGTCCAACGCCGCTCGCGTCGTCTATAGTATTGCTCGGACGCGTGGACCGATCGGGCGTGGAATTTTGCCCGTGGACCGATCGAGGGCATGAAACGAGGCGTGGACCGATCGGGGTCGAGAATTGAAGAGCGGACCCGTGTCCCGCGGGGAGTTCGAGAATGAATATCGACAGGATCCGGCTGTTGAACGGGACGGAGAATAAAAAAAAAAAAAAAAAAAAAAAAAAAAAAAAAAAAAATTACAAGTCCAACGCCGCTCGCGTCGTCTATAGTATTGCTCGGACGCGTGGACCGATCGGGCGTGGAATTTTGCCCGTGGACCGATCGAGGGCATGAAACGAGGCGTGGACCGATCGGGGTCGAGAATTGAAGAGCGGACCCGTGTCCCGCGGGGAGTTCGAGAATGAATATCGATAGGATCCGGCTGTTGAACGGGACGGAGAATAAAAAAAAAAAAAAAAAAAAAAAAAAAAAAAAAAAAAAAATTACAAGTCCAACGCCGCTCGCGTCGTCTATAGTATTGCTCGGACGCGTGGACCGATCGGGCGTGGAATTTTGCCCGTGGACCGATCGAGGGCATGAAACGAGGCGTGGACCGATCGGGGTCGAGAATTGAAGAGCGGACCCGTGTCCCGCGGGGAGTTCGAGAATGAATATCGACAGGATCCGGCTGTTGAACGGGACGGAGAATAAAAAAAAAAAAAAAAAAAAAAAAAAAAAAAAAAAAAAATTACAAGTCCAACGCCGCTCGCGTCGTCTATAGTATTGCTCGGACGCGTGGACCGATCGGGCGTGGAATTTTGCCCGTGGACCGATCGAGGGCATGAAACGAGGCGTGGACCGATCGGGGTCGAGAATTGAAGAGCGGACCCGTGTCCCGCGGGGAGTTCGAGAATGAATATCGATAGGATCCGGCTGTTGAACGGGACGGAGAATAAAAAAAAAAAAAAAAAAAAAAAAAAAAAAAAAAAAATTACAAGTCCAACGCCGCTCGCGTCGTCTATAGTATTGCTCGGACGCGTGGACCGATCGGGCGTGGAATTTCGCCCGTGGACCGATCGAGGGCATGAAACGAGGCGTGGACCGATCGGGGTCGAGAATTGAAGAGCGGACCCGTGTCCCGCGGGGAGTTCGAGAATGAATATCGATAGGATCCGGCTGTTGAACGGGACGGAGAATAAAAAAAAAAAAAAAAAAAAAAAAAAAAAAAAAAAAAAAATTACAAGTCCAACGCCGCTCGCGTCGTCTATAGTATTGCTCGGACGCGTGGACCGATCGGGCGTGGAATTTTGCCCGTGGACCGATCGAGGGCATGAAACGAGGCGTGGACCTATCGGGGTCGAGAATTGAAGAGCGGACCCGTGTCCCGCGGGGAGTTCGAGAATGAATATCGACAGGATCCGGCTGTTGAACGGGACGGAGAATAAAAAAAAAAAAAAAAAAAAAAAAAAATTACAAGTCCAACGCCGCTCGCGTCGTCTATAGTATTGCTCGGACGCGTGGACCGATCGGGCGTGGAATTTTGCCCGTGGACCGATCGAGGGCATGAAACGAGGCGTGGACCGATCGGGGTCGAGAATTGAAGAGCGGACCCGTGTCCCGCGGGGAGTTCGAGAATGAATATCGACAGGATCCGGCTGTTGAACGGGACGGAGAATAAAAAAAAAAAAAAAAAAAAAAAAAAAAAAAAAAAAAAAATTACAAGTCCAACGCCGCTCGCGTCGTCTATAGTATTGCTCGGACGCGTGGACCGATCGGGCGTGGAATTTTGCCCGTGGACCGATCGAGGGCATGAAACGAGGCGTGGACCGATCGGGGTCGAGAATTGAAGAGCGGACCCGTGTCCCGCGGGGAGTTCGAGAATGAATATCGACAGGATCCGGCTGTTGAACGGGACGGAGAATAAAAAAAAAAAAAAAAAAAAAAAAAAAAAAAAAAAAAAAAATTACAAGTCCAACGCCGCTCGCGTCGTCTATAGTATTGCTCGGACGCGTGGACCGATCGGGCGTGGAATGTTGCCCGTGGACCGATCGAGGGCATGAAACGAGGCGTGGACCGATCGGGGTCGAGAATTGAAGAGCGGACCCGTGTCCCGCGGGGAGTTCGAGAATGAATATCGACAGGATCCGGCTGTTGAACGGGACGGAGAATAAAAAAAAAAAAAAAAAAAAAAAAAAAAAAAAAAAAAAAAATTACAAGTCCAACGCCGCTCGCGTCGTCTATAGTATTGCTCGGACGCGTGGACCGATCGGGCGTGGAATGTTGCCCGTGGACCGATCGAGGGCATGAAACGAGGCGTGGACCGATCGGGGTCGAGAATTGAAGAGCGGACCCGTGTCCCGCGGGGAGTTCGAGAATGAATATCGACAGGATCCGGCTGTTGAACGGGACGGAGAATAAAAAAAAAAAAAAAAAAAAAAAAAAAAAAAAAAAAAAAATTACAAGTCCAACGCCGCTCGCGTCGTCTATAGTATTGCTCGGACGCGTGGACCGATCGGGCGTGGAATTTTGCCCGTGGACCGATCGAGGGCATGAAACGAGGCGTGGACCGATCGGGGTCGAGAATTGAAGAGCGGACCCGTGTCCCGCGGGGAGTTCGAGAATGAATATCGACAGGATCCGGCTGTTGAACGGGACGGAGAATAAAAAAAAAAAAAAAAAAAAAAAAAAAAAAAAAAAAAATTACAAGTCCAACGCCGCTCGCGTCGTCTATAGTATTGCTCGGACGCGTGGACCGATCGGGCGTGGAATTTTGCCCGTGGACCGATCGAGGGCATGAAACGAGGCGTGGACCGATCGGGGTCGAGAATTGAAGAGCGGACCCGTGTCCCGCGGGGAGTTCGAGAATGAATATCGACAGGATCCGGCTGTTGAACGGGACGGAGAATAAAAAAAAAAAAAAAAAAAAAAAAAAAAAAAAAAAAAAATTACAAGTCCAACGCCGCTCGCGTCGTCTATAGTATTGCTCGGACGCGTGGACCGATCGGGCGTGGAATGTTGCCCGTGGACCGATCGAGGGCATGAAACGAGGCGTGGACCGATCGGGGTCGAGAATTGAAGAGCGGACCCGTGTCCCGCGGGGAGTTCGAGAATGAATATCGACAGGATCCGGCTGTTGAACGGGACGGAGAATAAAAAAAAAAAAAAAAAAAAAAAAAAAAAAAAAAAAAAATTACAAGTCCAACGCCGCTCGCGTCGTCTATAGTATTGCTCGGACGCGTGGACCGATCGGGCGTGGAATTTTGCCCGTGGACCGATCGAGGGCATGAAACGAGGCGTGGACCGATCGGGGTCGAGAATTGAAGAGCGGACCCGTGTCCCGCGGGGAGTTCGAGAATGAATATCGACAGGATCCGGCTGTTGAACGGGACGGAGAATAAAAAAAAAAAAAAAAAAAAAAAAAAAAAAAAAAAAAAAATTACAAGTCCAACGCCGCTCGCGTCGTCTATAGTATTGCTCGGACGCGTGGACCGATCGGGCGTGGAATTTTGCCCGTGGACCGATCGAGGGCATGAAACGAGGCGTGGACCGATCGGGGTCGAGAATTGAAGAGCGGACCCGTGTCCCGCGGGGAGTTCGAGAATGAATATCGACAGGATCCGGCTGTTGAACGGGACGGAGAATAAAAAAAAAAAAAAAAAAAAAAAAAAAAAAAAAAAAAAAAATTACAAGTCCAACGCCGCTCGCGTCGTCTATAGTATTGCTCGGACGCGTGGACCGATCGGGCGTGGAATTTTGCCCGTGGACCGATCGAGGGCATGAAACGAGGCGTGGACCGATCGGGGTCGAGAATTGAAGAGCGGACCCGTGTCCCGCGGGGAGTTCGAGAATGAATATCGACAGGATCCGGCTGTTGAACGGGACGGAGAATAAAAAAAAAAAAAAAAAAAAAAAAAAAAAAAAAAAAAAAAATTACAAGTCCAACGCCGCTCGCGTCGTCTATAGTATTGCTCGGACGCGTGGACCGATCGGGCGTGGAATGTTGCCCGTGGACCGATCGAGGGCATGAAACGAGGCGTGGACCGATCGGGGTCGAGAATTGAAGAGCGGACCCGTGTCCCGCGGGGAGTTCGAGAATGAATATCGACAGGATCCGGCTGTTGAACGGGACGGAGAATAAAAAAAAAAAAAAAAAAAAAAAAAAAAAAAAAAAAAAAAATTACAAGTCCAACGCCGCTCGCGTCGTCTATAGTATTGCTCGGACGCGTGGACCGATCGGGCGTGGAATGTTGCCCGTGGACCGATCGAGGGCATGAAACGAGGCGTGGACCGATCGGGGTCGAGAATTGAAGAGCGGACCCGTGTCCCGCGGGGAGTTCGAGAATGAATATCGACAGGATCCGGCTGTTGAACGGGACGGAGAATAAAAAAAAAAAAAAAAAAAAAAAAAAAAAAAAAAAAAAAATTACAAGTCCAACGCCGCTCGCGTCGTCTATAGTATTGCTCGGACGCGTGGACCGATCGGGCGTGGAATTTTGCCCGTGGACCGATCGAGGGCATGAAACGAGGCGTGGACCGATCGGGGTCGAGAATTGAAGAGCGGACCCGTGTCCCGCGGGGAGTTCGAGAATGAATATCGACAGGATCCGGCTGTTGAACGGGACGGAGAATAAAAAAAAAAAAAAAAAAAAAAAAAAAAAAAAAAAAAATTACAAGTCCAACGCCGCTCGCGTCGTCTATAGTATTGCTCGGACGCGTGGACCGATCGGGCGTGGAATTTTGCCCGTGGACCGATCGAGGGCATGAAACGAGGCGTGGACCGATCGGGGTCGAGAATTGAAGAGCGGACCCGTGTCCCGCGGGGAGTTCGAGAATGAATATCGACAGGATCCGGCTGTTGAACGGGACGGAGAATAAAAAAAAAAAAAAAAAAAAAAAAAAAAAAAAAAAAAAATTACAAGTCCAACGCCGCTCGCGTCGTCTATAGTATTGCTCGGACGCGTGGACCGATCGGGCGTGGAATGTTGCCCGTGGACCGATCGAGGGCATGAAACGAGGCGTGGACCGATCGGGGTCGAGAATTGAAGAGCGGACCCGTGTCCCGCGGGGAGTTCGAGAATGAATATCGACAGGATCCGGCTGTTGAACGGGACGGAGAATAAAAAAAAAAAAAAAAAAAAAAAAAAAATTACAAGTCCAACGCCGCTCGCGTCGTCTATAGTATTGCTCGGACGCGTGGACCGATCGGGCGTGGAATTTTGCCCGTGGACCGATCGAGGGCATGAAACGAGGCGTGGACCGATCGGGGTCGAGAATTGAAGAGCGGACCCGTGTCCCGCGGGGAGTTCGAGAATGAATATCGACAGGATCCGGCTGTTGAACGGGACGGAGAATAAAAAAAAAAAAAAAAAAAAAAAAAAAAAAAAAAAAAATTACAAGTCCAACGCCGCTCGCGTCGTCTATAGTATTGCTCGGACGCGTGGACCGATCGGGCGTGGAATTTTGCCCGTGGACCGATCGAGGGCATGAAACGAGGCGTGGACCGATCGGGGTCGAGAATTGAAGAGCGGACCCGTGTCCCGCGGGGAGTTCGAGAATGAATATCGATAGGATCCGGCTGTTGAACGGGACGGAGAATAAAAAAAAAAAAAAAAAAAAAAAAAAAAAAAAAAAAAAAATTACAAGTCCAACGCCGCTCGCGTCGTCTATAGTATTGCTCGGACGCGTGGACCGATCGGGCGTGGAATTTTGCCCGTGGACCGATCGAGGGCATGAAACGAGGCGTGGACCGATCGGGGTCGAGAATTGAAGAGCGGACCCGTGTCCCGCGGGGAGTTCGAGAATGAATATCGACAGGATCCGGCTGTTGAACGGGACGGAGAATAAAAAAAAAAAAAAAAAAAAAAAAAAAAAAAAAAAAAAATTACAAGTCCAACGCCGCTCGCGTCGTCTATAGTATTGCTCGGACGCGTGGACCGATCGGGCGTGGAATTTTGCCCGTGGACCGATCGAGGGCATGAAACGAGGCGTGGACCGATCGGGGTCGAGAATTGAAGAGCGGACCCGTGTCCCGCGGGGAGTTCGAGAATGAATATCGATAGGATCCGGCTGTTGAACGGGACGGAGAATAAAAAAAAAAAAAAAAAAAAAAAAAAAAAAAAAAAAATTACAAGTCCAACGCCGCTCGCGTCGTCTATAGTATTGCTCGGACGCGTGGACCGATCGGGCGTGGAATTTCGCCCGTGGACCGATCGAGGGCATGAAACGAGGCGTGGACCGATCGGGGTCGAGAATTGAAGAGCGGACCCGTGTCCCGCGGGGAGTTCGAGAATGAATATCGATAGGATCCGGCTGTTGAACGGGACGGAGAATAAAAAAAAAAAAAAAAAAAAAAAAAAAAAAAAAAAAAAAAATTACAAGTCCAACGCCGCTCGCGTCGTCTATAGTATTGCTCGGACGCGTGGACCGATCGGGCGTGGAATTTTGCCCGTGGACCGATCGAGGGCATGAAACGAGGCGTGGACCGATCGGGGTCGAGAATTGAAGAGCGGACCCGTGTCCCGCGGGGAGTTCGAGAATGAATATCGACAGGATCCGGCTGTTGAACGGGACGGAGAATAAAAAAAAAAAAAAAAAAAAAAAAAATTACAAGTCCAACGCCGCTCGCGTCGTCTATAGTATTGCTCGGACGCGTGGACCGATCGGGCGTGGAATTTTGCCCGTGGACCGATCGAGGGCATGAAACGAGGCGTGGACCGATCGGGGTCGAGAATTGAAGAGCGGACCCGTGTCCCGCGGGGAGTTCGAGAATGAATATCGATAGGATCCGGCTGTTGAACGGGACGGAGAATAAAAAAAAAAAAAAAAAAAAAAAAAAAAAAAAAAAAAAAAATTACAAGTCCAACGCCGCTCGCGTCGTCTATAGTATTGCTCGGACGCGTGGACCGATCGGGCGTGGAATTTTGCCCGTGGACCGATCGAGGGCATGAAACGAGGCGTGGACCGATCGGGGTCGAGAATTGAAGAGCGGACCCGTGTCCCGCGGGGAGTTCGAGAATGAATATCGACAGGATCCGGCTGTTGAACGGGACGGAGAATAAAAAAAAAAAAAAAAAAAAAAAAAAAAAAAAAAAAAAAATTACAAGTCCAACGCCGCTCGCGTCGTCTATAGTATTGCTCGGACGCGTGGACCGATCGGGCGTGGAATGTTGCCCGTGGACCGATCGAGGGCATGAAACGAGGCGTGGACCGATCGGGGTCGAGAATTGAAGAGCGGACCCGTGTCCCGCGGGGAGTTCGAGAATGAATATCGACAGGATCCGGCTGTTGAACGGGACGGAGAATAAAAAAAAAAAAAAAAAAAAAAAAAAAAAAAAAAAAAAAATTACAAGTCCAACGCCGCTCGCGTCGTCTATAGTATTGCTCGGACGCGTGGACCGATCGGGCGTGGAATGTTGCCCGTGGACCGATCGAGGGCATGAAACGAGGCGTGGACCGATCGGGGTCGAGAATTGAAGAGCGGACCCGTGTCCCGCGGGGAGTTCGAGAATGAATATCGACAGGATCCGGCTGTTGAACGGGACGGAGAATAAAAAAAAAAAAAAAAAAAAAAAAAATTACAAGTCCAACGCCGCTCGCGTCGTCTATAGTATTGCTCGGACGCGTGGACCGATCGGGCGTGGAATTTTGCCCGTGGACCGATCGAGGGCATGAAACGAGGCGTGGACCGATCGGGGTCGAGAATTGAAGAGCGGACCCGTGTCCCGCGGGGAGTTCGAGAATGAATATCGACAGGATCCGGCTGTTGAACGGGACGGAGAATAAAAAAAAAAAAAAAAAAAAAAAAAAAAAAAAAAAAAATTACAAGTCCAACGCCGCTCGCGTCGTCTATAGTATTGCTCGGACGCGTGGACCGATCGGGCGTGGAATTTTGCCCGTGGACCGATCGAGGGCATGAAACGAGGCGTGGACCGATCGGGGTCGAGAATTGAAGAGCGGACCCGTGTCCCGCGGGGAGTTCGAGAATGAATATCGATAGGATCCGGCTGTTGAACGGGACGGAGAATAAAAAAAAAAAAAAAAAAAAAAAAAAAAAAAAAAAAAAAAATTACAAGTCCAACGCCGCTCGCGTCGTCTATAGTATTGCTCGGACGCGTGGACCGATCGGGCGTGGAATTTTGCCCGTGGACCGATCGAGGGCATGAAACGAGGCGTGGACCGATCGGGGTCGAGAATTGAAGAG
>OX637863.1:19943756-19948756 GCA_951802705.1 Netelia virgata | reverse complement strand
GGAGTCCGTCGAACATGAGGTTCCAGCATGCCGGGCCGAGGACCGACCCTTGCGGGCATCCCCTGGTGGCGGGCTTGGAAACCTCTTCGTCCCCCCACGTAATCTGCACTTTCCTATTGTCAAAGTAGCTGCGGACTACTTCAAATATATTCCGCGGGCACTCCTTGTTCCTAAGACTGTCTAATACCAGAGGCCACCATACGTTGTCGAAGGCCCCGGATATATCGAAGAGCAGGGCGACGGTGTAAACCTCCTCAGAGGCGTCAACCATTCGCCGCAGCTCGAAGATCGCGTCATCCGTCGACTTTCCGGAGACGAAGCCGTATTGTCGGGCGGAGATCCTCTCGGGGGTCATCGCTGTCGTTGCGATTCGGCCCTTGAGGATTCTTTCGAAGAGTTTCCCGATCACGGAGAGAAGGCAGATTGGCCTGTACGATTTCGGGTCCATCTCGTCCTTATCCTCACCTTTCAGGAGGGTTCTCAGGGAGCCCACCTTCCAGGCAGAGGGAAAGACGCCCCATTGAAGGCACCCGTTGAAGAGCCTAACTATTTGATCTGGGATGGAAGCAAAGGCATGTTTTAGCACCATAACCTCGATAAGGTCAGGTCCCGGCGCTTTGTCACATTTGAGGAATCGCGCAACCGCTGCAATCTCCTCCTTTGTGAAGGGTGGGGTGTCGGGAGAGTTCGGTGCGATATCTGCACGAGCTCTGATTTCCCTTTGTTGGGGGGTGTCCTCTGCTTCCCGGTCGTCTGGGACGTGCGTCTGGAGAAGGCTGCTGGCAGCTTCTTTCATGTTCATAGTGATCGTGCCGTTATGCCGGATCGTGCTGAGCACTTTCTCAATTCGGAGTTTGTTGGCCTGTTGCTTATAAACGAAGCCCCAAGCCTCCGAGTTCCCGTGCGACGTAACGAACGATCTCCAGCTGTCGAGTTTTACCTTTCGCACCTCCCTGCTATACAGACGCAAAGAAGAGCGATACTGCTGCAGTTTAACGAGGCGTTCGGGCAAGAACCTTTCCTTCTGAAACGCGCGTCTGCGCTGGTACACTCCCTTCTTGAGGTTTGTGAGTGCCTGTGTCCACCACGGATTGGACTTCCTAAATTGCTTTTTCCTTGGCATAGACTCGATGCAGGCGTCCGTGAGGACGTCCGTGAGAGTCTTGGCCATATGCTCGACCTCCGCCGCCGATGAGAGTGGGAGTTCTTCAAGCCTCGCAGCCGACAAGTCCCCGAGAGTCGCAGCGAACAGCTCCCAGTCAGCCCTACGAGTGTTGAACCGACTGGAACCGGAGCACTGGTCGTCTCTCGCGGTTCTTGGGGTGCGAAGCCTGATGTCCACGGCATTGTGGTCGCTCGTTGTCCAGTCCTCCCTTACCCTCCATTCCCTAATGAGTTGGGACATGGATGACGTCACCAGGGTAACGTCGATGTATGACGATCCCCTTGGCGTCCAGTAGATAGGGACAGAGGGAATCTCGTTAATCCATTCATGCGCGTCACTAATTAGATGACGAGGCATTTGGCTATTTTTTTTTTTTTTTTTTTTTTTTTTTTTTTTTTAATAGAGAGGGAAACCTTTTATAGGCACCCCAACAGGGTCCCTGCCGGGGTAGTGTGGGATTCCTTATACCCACTAAAACCCTCTCTCGTCCCAGCCCAGTGTTATGGCTAGGGACGGCTTTATTTCCTGCTGCCGAATTAGATCTCAGGGCGCAGGTTGCCCATTTCCAAAAAAGGGAGAGGTAGCCCCAATCTACCCCACCCCCACACGCGCTGCTGGAACCACAGATGTCATCCGGTTCCAGCGAGTCCAGTTGGTGTGTGACCCTTGCATCACCCTCGTCGTTATGCCGGCAAGAAGCCCCACCGGGATACCCAGTTCTGTTCGTAAAGACTGAGCGGACGCCCCACTCCACACACCCCTCCAGGACAGGGTGCAGGACAGGACTTTCACGGAGGAAGGCGGCACACCAATAAGCTTGGCCGCAGCTTCCCTTACTGGTGCAGGATCGTACTTCGCCACCTTCCTCCCATGATTGTCGTCTAGTGGGACGGCACCGCTCACAACTTGGGCATCCACGATGAAGCCTCTGCCCCCATCTTCTACCAAGAGGTCCGGCTTTTTAAGGCCTACTGCCGTTCTTAGATGCGGTTCCTTATGGACCCGCATCCCACGCGACCGCAGGTGACAAGCCAGGGTATTGCAGACTGCATCGTGCCGCCTAATCCTGCCCCCGTGGGTGCGGAAGCAAGATTGGATGACGTGGGCGGCAGTCTCGGTGCAGTCGCAACCAGCACGGCACTTGATGTTCGTGTGCACGAGCCTCTGGCCTCTCGACGTGCGGACCCGAGTTGGGAGACTGTTGATGCGGGTGTGATGGTACTGAATATAGTCCCTACCGGGAACGTTCAGCGCACCCGCATCAATCCACCGAGTGGAAGCAGATGTTTTACTACAGTCTCTCAACTCCCTCCCATCCACCGACTCATAGAGTCTCCTGGCCCAGTACTTAGCTCGATGTTCGCAGCTATAGAGCCTCTCGCCAAAGCGACTCAAGGCTCTATGGGTCCACTGGATCCTGTTCTGGACCCAGACCGACTCATGTGCAGCGCGCACAGACGCGAAGGACGAATCCTTCATACTCATGAGCCGGTCCCGTACCAGACCAGGAATGGTGGTACTAAAGGATGGGATGCCGAGTCCGCCGTCCCCGCATCGCGCATGCATATAGGCCACCGGGACATCTCTTGGTAGGACGAGCCACCTACGGACCGCAGCTCTGACCTGAAGGTCCAGTTGTTGTAGGACCTTCATCGTACAGCCAGACAACACCAGGCGATGATAATACCTGGTCACCAGGAAGCAGCGCAAGATCTTAAGGCGCTGCTGTGGTGTCAGGGGGGCCTGCGTTATGCGCTTGAGCTCCACCTCCAGGGACGGGCAAGCCTTCCTCACTCCTACTGGACCCACGCTCACTCCTAAATACCGCCATTCGTCAGCTGGCCCCAGCTGACGGATGCGGCCTCCGTCCAGTAGTGTGAATTGGGGCTTGGTAAGGATTTTGACCTTTTTTTCCCGTCCCGATGGTACAATGGAGGTGGCTACGCATTTAGATGGATTAAACGCAAGCCCCTGCCGTCTGGCCATGTCCTCCGCTGCGGCCAATGCCGTAGACATACCATTGACCGATGACGTGATCAAACAGATATCATCCGCGTATGCTACAGCATTAATGAGGTGGCCCCGGCCCAACTCGTACCCGACCGTAGCCGGGATGGAGCGCAGAACCCTGTCAATGACCAATGAGAAGATGACGGTACTCATTGGGTCACCCTGACGAACTCCCCTGTTAACAACTATACTTCCCGACCTCTCCCGTCCCACCTCCAGGATGGTGGTGGATTTCTGGTAGGAGGCCTTCACATAATCCACCAGTACCCCAGGCACACCGGCCTCGGTGAGGGCTGATGTTATGGCCTGATGGCTGACGGAGTCGAACGCCTTCGCCACATCGAGAGACACCACGTGTAGTTCACGACGGCTACTCCTGGCGTGGCTGATGGTGGCGGCTAGGACGGCTATGTTCTCTGCACAGCCGTCCTCGAGGCATCGTTGCCTCTTATCGACCATTCCGGCAGCCATCATGCGCACAGCTAAGATCTTATGTAGCTGGCGCACAACCACCGAGGCAATACTGATGGGCCTGAAGTCGGAGGGCAGGGTGGCATTCGCCCTCTTCGGGACGAAGACCGTCCTACCGACAAGGATCTCGGTCGGGAAGGATCCGATGTAAAGGATAATATTGTACAGGAGAGCCCTGACCTTGACAGGGCACTGTCTCCATACGGCTGGTGTAACGCCGTCGATGCCAGGGGCCGAGTTGCAGGGAATATCAATGGACCCCACCTCAGATGTTCGGATGGGGTCTGCCAGGCCGGATTTTTGCCGATGTTCCGGCTGGGTCGGGTGTTGTTCGACGGGGGCGGATGGGTGGCTGAACACCGGATGCCAGTGCTCAACCATCTCCTCGAGGCGAGGCGGAGATGCCTCCTCGCCCCCGTCCAGAATCCTCTTTGCAGCCCTGCTCATATTATGCTTGAACAGGGTCTGCATCCTGGCATACTCCCTGCGCCTGCTTCTCCAGGCACTCGGCGCGGCACCTGTGTCGGGCACGCGTCGTCTACGGCGACGTCTCTTCTCGCACTTCTTGCGGACTATGGGTCTTGGTATAGTCCGCAGCCACGACATGATACCGTCAGACACATCGTGGCCTCCCAGAAGGTTTTCACCCAAGGCAGCCAGAGGGTGGCCCCTAAGGGCATCGTCCTCTGAGATGGCGTGTACGAGAAGCCTAACTGCTTCCGCATACATCTGCCTTGGATCTGGGGATGGAGAAGGCGTTTGGAGAAACGCAGGAGCCGGTGTTATGGCTGGGCTCTCCGGTGGTGTTGCTCCGGCCGATTCAGAAGAGGAGGAGAGGCAGAGAACGTCGTCCTCAAGCGCCTGCACGGCCTCGCCGACCAGCCGACGGTAGGCTGGCGTCTTCCTGGCGTACTTGATGGAATCGGAATTCCTTCCAGGGAAGTACGGTGCCAGGAAAACATTGATAAAGCGGACAGCATTGCCCGCCCTATCACGACCATGCTTGAGGACGAACGCCTCCTCCGACGCCGCCATCCTCATCTCCTCCAGCGAGAGCCCCCTGCGTACGCGCTCGACACAGACCTCGGCGTTGGTGGACTCAGGATGCCGAGACCTCCTGTGGACGCCGAGGCCTATTTTCGACGAGAAGGGCCTATGGGGAACACACTCGACGCACACGAACTGGCCCTCCGGAGCGGATGACGATGCTTCCGGGCCAGTAGCAGCTGCTGTCGATTGCTGCTCCGCAACAGGTAGCCTATCGCGGTGTGTGCGCAGGTGATTGGCCAGCCCGCGGGAAGATGGAAACACCCGCGGGCAGTGCCGGCATTGGTACCCCTCAGGTGGAGCTGGG
>OX637863.1:19926256-19928756 GCA_951802705.1 Netelia virgata | reverse complement strand
ACACAAATCACGTGATCCGAGTCTTCGGTATTGACATGAAATACCTCGATCCGCGGGTTTGTCACCAAGATGGCCACCCAAGGTGTCTCCGTGTAAGGCTGAATCAGCCGGTTCTCCGGGCTGTTATAGCCAACGACTCGTCCCTTATGTGAATAGGGCTCCTGTATGCAGAGAATGTCGATTCTTTCATCCCTCACCATCACTCGAGTCTCTCCAGCTGCTGCTGCCGACCGCGCCGTGTTTATCTGGCCAACTCTTAGCTCCATTGTATCCTAGCACGAAGCAGCTCAACTTGACGCTGATATTCCGGACACCTACGGTCCGTCGATGGATGGCTCGTCACTGATCGTCTTGCGTTTCTGCAATTAATACAGCTTGGCTCGTCCTTCCTCGGGCAGTCCTTGCGAAGGTGTCCCGCCCCTCCACAATTTTCACATCTTTGTTCCGATGCACTGCAATCCTTGGCTATGTGTCCGTATCCCGTACACTTATAACATCTGGTAACATTAACAAAGTCACTTACTCTGTACGAGCGCCAGAGCATGAACACTCGTCCTTTCTCGATGAGGCTTTTATGGGCAGCGCATGGCACCTCAACTACCCAGTTCACATTGCCGTTCCTATTCTTAAAGCTATGTCGGAAGACAATGGCTCCGGCAAGCTCACTCGATTCCACGCCGCACGGGTCGCAATTCTTCCTTATGAGGTCTTCTTTGAGATCCTCGCTTTTTAAGTCCTTCTCAACATCATATATTATAATCGTAGGGTTCAATTTCTTTGGCGTTTCCGTGCGAAGGCCGACCTCTCGGAAGTCTGTCTCCTTGATTAACATCAGATCAATCTGCCCATCAACCTCGATCGCCACCCCCTTCTGTCTAGTTGGGCGAATGTTCCGCACTTTCAGCCTCGATTGCACTTCCTTTAAAGCAGTCATGGCTGCACCTTTAATTTCCTCTCCTGTTCTAGGGTCATCGCTGTTCACCGGCTTGAGAAGGATGACTTCGGACTTCGGCCTTGGTCGGGGTAGACGCGCGAGAGTCGCCGGTCCACGGCCAGCCGGAGCCGCATGAGCGCCAGGAACTCCCGGCTGCCCGCGGCCCACCATCTGAGCAAATGTAAGTTTTGGGCCCACCATAATCGTATCTTTTTCTGGGGGCTTTTCTTTTCCCCTTTCTCTTTCCAGCTCTGTCTTGATGGTTTCCGACCGTACTACCTGCTCATAAAGCGTCGACTCAAGCGCAGACCACTTGCCAAGAATCATTTTTATCGCTGCCTTCGTAATCTTATTGTTCTCGTTGAAGAGAAATACCTCAAGCTCTTCCCGGTGTTTCTTAATTTCCGCCATGATGGGAGAAGTAAAATCCCCCATATCTTCATCCAAGACCTGTTGTTGTTGTGTTTGTCTTTTCCTTTTCTTTTTAGGGACTTCCATCATCACCCTTCCGGTGCAAGATGATGACTCCGACGGTGCTCTGCTGCGCCCATCCAGACTCTGCACGTCACTTTGGATTACCGTGTCCATTTCATATTCAAAGAAATCTCCGTCACTTTCTCTTCGAGTCCGCTCCAGCATCACCACCGGTTCAGCACCTGACGCTCCTGCTCCTGCCCTTCCTTCTGTCACTTGGCTTTGCCCTTTAAGAGTGTGTTTTTTGTTATTTTGTTTTTGTTTTTGTTTTTCAGTTTCCATATTATGTCCCACGAGATGGTCGGAAGGGTAGTCAACCCGGGCAGAGCCGCCTTACCCGGGCAAGCCTAATTACTCTGGGGGGTCGGCAGGTACCCCAGAGGAATCGTAAGCGACCGGCATGTTTAGCATCCCCCGGCCATTCACCCCTAGGCACGATATCTCACACCATGGGTTGGGACTTTGGCTACGCTCTTCGTCTGATCCTTCACCTCGAACCACTCCAGCAAGGTTGGACCTGCCGGGAGTTGGACTCCCGCTGGCACAGCTTCGAGGATCATCAGGACTCTCAAGCCCCCCCACCACGTCAAGGTAGGTAGCCCCGGGGGGGAGTAGATAGGGACAGAGGGAATCTCGTTAATCCATTCATGCGCGTCACTAATTAGATGACGAGGCATTTGGCTAAAAAAAAATTTATCCTCTTTTATTGTTCTGAACAATCTCATCACAATCTTTGGACATTTATACCTGTTGGGCAGGTAGCACCCTTACAATTCTTAAGTAATCCCAGAAATCACCCCACCCCCGTTCTCGTGGCCGTCGTCGTCCTTTGGAACACCCGGTATGCCGCCATTGTTCCGCAGAGTACCCGCGTTGCCAAGACCTTGAGCTCCGTTGTGCTGATAATCCTTCCTCTCAGTAGCTCCTCGGCTGACGTCTTGGACCAGACTCCCCTCCAGGACAGCGTTGCTGAGTGGAATCGTACGTCCGTTACTCCGTACTTAGCCTCAATGGCCGCCCGTAGGCTTTCATTTTGGCTATAGTACCGGACCTTCCGTTGGTGTGCTGCTTCTAGGTCCGCCTGTTCCCCTA
>OX637863.1:19913756-19916256 GCA_951802705.1 Netelia virgata | reverse complement strand
TGGACCGATCGGGCGTGGAATTTTGCCCGTGGACCGATCGAGGGCATGAAACGAGGCGTGGACCGATCGGGGTCGAGAATTGAAGAGCGGACCCGTGTCCCGCGGGGAGTTCGAGAATGAATATCGACAGGATCCGGCTGTTGAACGGGACGGAGAATAAAAAAAAAAAAAAAAAAAAAAAAAAAAAAAAAAAAAAAATTACAAGTCCAACGCCGCTCGCGTCGTCTATAGTATTGCTCGGACGCGTGGACCGATCGGGCGTGGAATTTTGCCCGTGGACCGATCGAGGGCATGAAACGAGGCGTGGACCGATCGGGGTCGAGAATTGAAGAGCGGACCCGTGTCCCGCGGGGAGTTCGAGAATGAATATCGACAGGATCCGGCTGTTGAACGGGACGGAGAATAAAAAAAAAAAAAAAAAAAAAAAAAAAAAAAAAAAAAAATTACAAGTCCAACGCCGCTCGCGTCGTCTATAGTATTGCTCGGACGCGTGGACCGATCGGGCGTGGAATTTTGCCCGTGGACCGATCGAGGGCATGAAACGAGGCGTGGACCGATCGGGGTCGAGAATTGAAGAGCGGACCCGTGTCCCGCGGGGAGTTCGAGAATGAATATCGATAGGATCCGGCTGTTGAACGGGACGGAGAATAAAAAAAAAAAAAAAAAAAAAAAAAAAAAAAAAAAAAAAATTACAAGTCCAACGCCGCTCGCGTCGTCTATAGTATTGCTCGGACGCGTGGACCGATCGGGCGTGGAATTTTGCCCGTGGACCGATCGAGGGCATGAAACGAGGCGTGGACCGATCGGGGTCGAGAATTGAAGAGCGGACCCGTGTCCCGCGGGGAGTTCGAGAATGAATATCGACAGGATCCGGCTGTTGAACGGGACGGAGAATAAAAAAAAAAAAAAAAAAAAAAAAAAAAAAAAAAAAATTACAAGTCCAACGCCGCTCGCGTCGTCTATAGTATTGCTCGGACGCGTGGACCGATCGGGCGTGGAATTTCGCCCGTGGACCGATCGAGGGCATGAAACGAGGCGTGGACCGATCGGGGTCGAGAATTGAAGAGCGGACCCGTGTCCCGCGGGGAGTTCGAGAATGAATATCGATAGGATCCGGCTGTTGAACGGGACGGAGAATAAAAAAAAAAAAAAAAAAAAAAAAAAAAAAAAAAAAAAAATTACAAGTCCAACGCCGCTCGCGTCGTCTATAGTATTGCTCGGACGCGTGGACCGATCGGGCGTGGAATTTTGCCCGTGGACCGATCGAGGGCATGAAACGAGGCGTGGACCGATCGGGGTCGAGAATTGAAGAGCGGACCCGTGTCCCGCGGGGAGTTCGAGAATGAATATCGACAGGATCCGGCTGTTGAACGGGACGGAGAATAAAAAAAAAAAAAAAAAAAAAAAAAAAAAAAAAAAAAAAATTACAAGTCCAACGCCGCTCGCGTCGTCTATAGTATTGCTCGGACGCGTGGACCGATCGGGCGTGGAATTTTGCCCGTGGACCGATCGAGGGCATGAAACGAGGCGTGGACCGATCAGGGTCGAGAATTGAAGAGCGGACCCGTGTCCCGCGGGGAGTTCGAGAATGAATATCGACAGGATCCGGCTGTTGAACGGGACGGAGAATAAAAAAAAAAAAAAAAAAAAAAAAAAAAAAAAAAAAAAATTACAAGTCCAACGCCGCTCGCGTCGTCTATAGTATTGCTCGGACGCGTGGACCGATCGGGCGTGGAATTTTGCCCGTGGACCGATCGAGGGCATGAAACGAGGCGTGGACCGATCGGGGTCGAGAATTGAAGAGCGGACCCGTGTCCCGCGGGGAGTTCGAGAATGAATATCGATAGGATCCGGCTGTTGAACGGGACGGAGAATAAAAAAAAAAAAAAAAAAAAAAAAAAAAAAAAAAAAAAAATTACAAGTCCAACGCCGCTCGCGTCGTCTATAGTATTGCTCGGACGCGTGGACCGATCGGGCGTGGAATTTTGCCCGTGGACCGATCGAGGGCATGAAACGAGGCGTGGACCGATCGGGGTCGAGAATTGAAGAGCGGACCCGTGTCCCGCGGGGAGTTCGAGAATGAATATCGACAGGATCCGGCTGTTGAACGGGACGGAGAATAAAAAAAAAAAAAAAAAAAAAAAAAAAAAAAAAAAAAAAATTACAAGTCCAACGCCGCTCGCGTCGTCTATAGTATTGCTCGGACGCGTGGACCGATCGGGCGTGGAATTTTGCCCGTGGACCGATCGAGGGCATGAAACGAGGCGTGGACCGATCGGGGTCGAGAATTGAAGAGCGGACCCGTGTCCCGCGGGGAGTTCGAGAATGAATATCGATAGGATCCGGCTGTTGAACGGGACGGAGAATAAAAAAAAAAAAAAAAAAAAAAAAAAAAAAAAAAAAATTACAAGTCCAACGCCGCTCGCGTCGTCTATAGTATTGCTCGGACGCGTGGACCGATCGGGCGTGGAATTTTGCCCGTGGACCGATCGAGGGCATG
>OX637863.1:19901256-19908756 GCA_951802705.1 Netelia virgata | reverse complement strand
TTCCTTATTTTTCCCAAAAGCGCACCCAGGGTCCGCAGATGTCTCTCAATCGGGTGCCCATATTGGCAATACACGCTTATAACGTAGATCATTTCTACACCATCCGTTGCACTCACACAAATCACGTGATCCGAGTCTTCGGTATTGACATGAAATACCTCGATCCGCGGGTTTGTCACCAAGATGGCCACCCAAGGTGTCTCCGTGTAAGGCTGAATCAGCCGGTTCTCCGGGCTGTTATAGCCAACGACTCGTCCCTTATGTGAATAGGGCTCCTGTATGCAGAGAATGTCGATTCTTTCATCCCTCACCATCACTCGAGTCTCTCCAGCTGCTGCTGCCGACCGCGCCGTGTTTATCTGGCCAACTCTTAGCTCCATTGTATCCTAGCACGAAGCAGCTCAACTTGACGCTGATATTCCGGACACCTACGGTCCGTCGATGGATGGCTCGTCACTGATCGTCTTGCGTTTCTGCAATTAATACAGCTTGGCTCGTCCTTCCTCGGGCAGTCCTTGCGAAGGTGTCCCGCCCCTCCACAATTTTCACATCTTTGTTCCGATGCACTGCAATCCTTGGCTATGTGTCCGTATCCCGTACACTTATAACATCTGGTAACATTAACAAAGTCACTTACTCTGTACGAGCGCCAGAGCATGAACACTCGTCCTTTCTCGATGAGGCTTTTATGGGCAGCGCATGGCACCTCAACTACCCAGTTCACATTGCCGTTCCTATTCTTAAAGCTATGTCGGAAGACAATGGCTCCGGCAAGCTCACTCGATTCCACGCCGCACGGGTCGCAATTCTTCCTTATGAGGTCTTCTTTGAGATCCTCGCTTTTTAAGTCCTTCTCAACATCATATATTATAATCGTAGGGTTCAATTTCTTTGGCGTTTCCGTGCGAAGGCCGACCTCTCGGAAGTCTGTCTCCTTGATTAACATCAGATCAATCTGCCCATCAACCTCGATCGCCACCCCCTTCTGTCTAGTTGGGCGAATGTTCCGCACTTTCAGCCTCGATTGCACTTCCTTTAAAGCAGTCATGGCTGCACCTTTAATTTCCTCTCCTGTTCTAGGGTCATCGCTGTTCACCGGCTTGAGAAGGATGACTTCGGACTTCGGCCTTGGTCGGGGTAGACGCGCGAGAGTCGCCGGTCCACGGCCAGCCGGAGCCGCATGAGCGCCAGGAACTCCCGGCTGCCCGCGGCCCACCATCTGAGCAAATGTAAGTTTTGGGCCCACCATAATCGTATCTTTTTCTGGGGGCTTTTCTTTTCCCCTTTCTCTTTCCAGCTCTGTCTTGATGGTTTCCGACCGTACTACCTGCTCATAAAGCGTCGACTCAAGCGCAGACCACTTGCCAAGAATCATTTTTATCGCTGCCTTCGTAATCTTATTGTTCTCGTTGAAGAGAAATACCTCAAGCTCTTCCCGGTGTTTCTTAATTTCCGCCATGATGGGAGAAGTAAAATCCCCCATATCTTCATCCAAGACCTGTTGTTGTTGTGTTTGTCTTTTCCTTTTCTTTTTAGGGACTTCCATCATCACCCTTCCGGTGCAAGATGATGACTCCGACGGTGCTCTGCTGCGCCCATCCAGACTCTGCACGTCACTTTGGATTACCGTGTCCATTTCATATTCAAAGAAATCTCCGTCACTTTCTCTTCGAGTCCGCTCCAGCATCACCACCGGTTCAGCACCTGACGCTCCTGCTCCTGCCCTTCCTTCTGTCACTTGGCTTTGCCCTTTAAGAGTGTGTTTTTTGTTATTTTGTTTTTGTTTTTGTTTTTCAGTTTCCATATTATGTCCCACGAGATGGTCGGAAGGGTAGTCAACCCGGGCAGAGCCGCCTTACCCGGGCAAGCCTAATTACTCTGGGGGGTCGGCAGGTACCCCAGAGGAATCGTAAGCGACCGGCATGTTTAGCATCCCCCGGCCATTCACCCCTAGGCACGATATCTCACACCATGGGTTGGGACTTTGGCTACGCTCTTCGTCTGATCCTTCACCTCGAACCACTCCAGCAAGGTTGGACCTGCCGGGAGTTGGACTCCCGCTGGCACAGCTTCGAGGATCATCAGGACTCTCAAGCCCCCCCACCACGTCAAGGTAGGTAGCCCCGGGGGGGAGTAGATAGGGACAGAGGGAATCTCGTTAATCCATTCATGCGCGTCACTAATTAGATGACGAGGCATTTGGCTAAAAAAAAATTTATCCTCTTTTATTGTTCTGAACAATCTCATCACAATCTTTGGACATTTATACCTGTTGGGCAGGTAGCACCCTTACAATTCTTAAGTAATCCCAGAAATCACCCCACCCCCGTTCTCGTGGCCGTCGTCGTCCTTTGGAACACCCGGTATGCCGCCATTGTTCCGCAGAGTACCCGCGTTGCCAAGACCTTGAGCTCCGTTGTGCTGATAATCCTTCCTCTCAGTAGCTCCTCGGCTGACGTCTTGGACCAGACTCCCCTCCAGGACAGCGTTGCTGAGTGGAATCGTACGTCCGTTACTCCGTACTTAGCCTCAATGGCCGCCCGTAGGCTTTCATTTTGGCTATAGTACCGGACCTTCCGTTGGTGTGCTGCTTCTAGGTCCGCCTGTTCCCCTACCACCTGTGGATCGATGACCACCACCGTTGGTCCTTTTGCTGCAACGATGTCGGGCTTGCGCCTTCCCTCCTCTGTGCTGAAGATTTCCTCCTCTTGCACCACGTATCCCTGGGATCTTAGGTTCCTCGCTATGTAGGCGGCTACGGCGTTATGCCTCCTAATCCTCATTCCATGTGTCCGGTGGCACACTTGGACAACATGGTTGAGTGTTTCCACCTTCTGGCACCCTCCTCCACACGACCGTTCTTGGGGCCGGCCTCTCCCGGATCGGGACCTCGTGGGTAGTGCGTTAATTCGTATCTTGACGCAGCTCACGAAGTCTCTCCCCGAGAGGAGGCGGGTCCCGTCGACGATCCACTGGTGTTGTTGTGGGACGTTCCGCGCTTCTTTCAGTGCCCCTCCGTCGACGGAACCGTGGAGAAGGGATGCCCAACGCTGTTGGACTTGCTCGCTGGTGTTCAGTGGTCCCCCATCCCAGAGTCGGCGCGTACATTTCTCCAGCTCTTTCGTGAGGTAGCTGTCTATTGGCTCGTTGTTGTTGTCCTCCATTGTTGCCTGGATTCGCGCCTTCCTCTGGAGCGGTGCCGCCCACCTTAGCGACGGTATACCTAGTCCCCCTTCCGTGGTTGATGTATGGAAGTAGGGGGTAGGCACGTCGTGCGGGAGAGCCAGCCATTTCCGGACAGCGTTCCTCGTGATTCTGTCGGCTTTGTTGAGGACTCCAATTGTTACGTCTCCTAAGGCCAGGTGGTAGTATGTCCTTGGTAGTAGCACGTTCCTTAGCGCATACAGTCTCTGCTGTGGCTTCAGGGGCGCGGTGGTTAGGGCTTGGAGTCCTTCCCCCAGGATGTCGTTGGGGGTAAACTTGGCTCTCCCGTACGGCGTGAATTCAATCCCAAGATACTTCAGCCTCTCTCGTTGGTGGAGTATGCGGAGATCCCTCCCATCGCATTGGAAGGTGGTGTTCGTGTCTATTGCGGTCCGCTTGCGCCGCGGGTTAGCCTTGATCCCTATGGTGACCGATTTCTCGGGGTTGATGCTCATTCCACATTGCTGCAGGTAGTGCTGGGCGTCGTTGATCAAGGTTTGTAACCCCCGGGCCGTGGCCGCGAAGAGTACCATATCATCGGCGAATGCTGTGGCGTTGATTGTTCTGCCCCCGAGCTGGCACCCGATGTTCGGTGTTAGGCTCTTTAGCAATCCGTCGATGAGTATATTGAATGCGATGGGGGATAGGGGGTCGCCTTGCTTGACCCCCCTCCGTGGAGAGACTGTAGCGTTCCACCCATTTCCCTCCAGGACTGTTTTTCCGTTGTTAAGAGAGTCATAGTTACTCCCGCCGTTTACCCGCGCTTGCTTGAATTTCTTCACGTTGACATTCAGAGCACTGGGCAGAAATCACATTGCGTCAACACCCGCGAGGGCCATCGCAATGCTTTGTTTTAATTAGACAGTCGGATTCCCCTAGTCCGTGCCAGTTCTGAGCTGAGCGTTGAATGGCGGCCGAAGAGGACGACCAAGACGGCGCGAACCGCCAAGGAAGCCTCGCAGCAAGGAAGATCCGCGGGAGGCCAAGGCACGGGACCGAGCTCGGATTCCGACAAGCACCACCGAAGCGGCGCCTGCGTTCACCTCGCCCAGGCCCGGCACGTTAGCCAAACCCGCTTCCCTAACAAGCCCGACGCGCCCCGCTCCTCAGAGCCAATCCTTATTCCGAAGTTACGGATCCAATTTGCCGACTTCCCTTACCTACATTAGTCTATCGACTAGAGGCTCTTTACCTTGGAGACCTGCTGCGGATATGGGTACGAACCGGCGCGACACCTCCACGTGGCCCTCTCCTGGATTTTCAAGGTCCGAGGGGAAGATCCGGACACCGCCGCAACTGCGGTGCTCTTCGCGTTCCAAACCCTATCTCCCTGCTAGAGGTTTCCAGGGAACTCGAACGCTTATACAGAAAAGAAAACTCTTCCCGGATCTCCCGACGGCGTCTCCAGGTCATTTTGGGTTACCCCGACGAACTCTCTTGCGAGGGCCCGAATTGTATACGGTTCCGCTGCCGGGTTCCGGAATAGGAACCGGATTCCCTTTCGCCCGACGGGTGTGCGTCGTAATTATTAATGTTATTACACTTTTGACTAAGACACCGTCATCAACATAGGATTTCTCCTAGGGCTTAGGATCGACTGACTCGTGTGCAACGGCTGTTCACACGAAACCCTTCTCCACGTCAGTCCTCCAGGGCCTCGCTGGAGTATTTGCTACTACCACCAAGATCTGCACCGACGGCGGCTCCAGGCAGGCTCACGCCCAGACCCTTCTGCGCACACCGCCGCGACCCTCCTACTCGTCAGGGCTTCATGACGGAAATTGAATCTCCGCCTCACTTGCCACTGACGGCAGAGTATAGGCGCGACGCTTCAGCGCCATCCATTTTCAGGGCTAGTTGCTTCGGCAGGTGAGTTGTTACACACTCCTTAGCGGATTCCGACTTCCATGGCCACCGTCCTGCTGTCTTAAGCAACCAACGCCTTTCATGGTATCCCATAAGCGTCGACTTAGGCGCCTTAACTTTGCGTTTGGTTCATCCCACAGCGCCAGTTCTGCTTACCAAAATTGGCCCACTTGGCACTCTGATCCGAAATCTCGTGGCTTCACCGTTCAAGCAAGCCAGAGATCTCACCCATTTAAAGTTTGAGAATAGGTTGAGGTCGTTTCGGCCCCAAGGCCTCTAATCATTCGCTTTACCAGATGAGACTCGCATAAGTTCTTAGAACACGCGAGTGCCAGCTATCCTGAGGGAAACTTCGGAGGGAACCAGCTACTAGATGGTTCGATTAGTCTTTCGCCCCTATACCCAGTTCCGACGATCGATTTGCACGTCAGAATCGCTACGGACCTCCATCAGGGTTTCCCCTGACTTCGTCCTGACCAGGCATAGTTCACCATCTTTCGGGTCCCAACGTGTACGCTCTGGGTGCGCCTCTCCTCGCAATGAGAACGAGACGCCCCGGGAGTGCGGGACCGCATCGTGACGCGGCCCATCCTCCCTCGGTCGGCGCTGGGCCGACCTTCACTTTCATTGCGCCTTTAGGCTTAATAGCTCCCAATGACTCGCGCACATGTTAGACTCCTTGGTCCGTGTTTCAAGACGGGTCCTGAAAGTACCCAAAGCAGTAGCGTCGCCGACCGGTATCATAATTTAATTTAGAGCCAGTCCCAGGACACCGCCGACCAACAGCTGGCCAGGCCCGGTGACGGCGCTAAGTCCGCACATCCGGGAAACACTGACCTCGCTTGCGGCGGGCCGGACGCAGTTCGAATATTTGCGGCCCGATACCGTGCGAGTACCGCCGGGCAGCCGGTCAGACAATCGGGGGTCTGCCACGCGACGCCGTGAAGCGTGACACATGACAGGCGCCCACCCGAGTCGTAGACCGACACCCAACGGGTCGCGACGTCCTACTAGGGGAGAAGTGCACGCCGACGAAACCCGGCAATAAAACAATGCGGACGCGTGCCAAAGGACCGAGGTCCCCGGCATCGCGAGCCGCACACGTACCAGGCTCGCTGACGATGAATCTCCCCATTCGATCTTTTGGGTTTCTCAGGTTTACCCCTGAACGGTTTCACGTACTCTTGAACTCTCTCTTCAAAGTTCTTTTCAACTTTCCCTCACGGTACTTGTTCGCTATCGGTCTCGTGGTCATATTTAGCCTTAGATGGAGTTTACCACCCACTTAGAGCTGCACTCTCAAGCAACCCGACTCTAAGGAGAGATCCTCCCGAAGCGCTTCCCGGTCACTACGGGCCTGGCACCCTCTACGGGTAATTGGCCCCATTCAAGATGGACTTGGACTCGGGCATACGCCTCGGGATGAGTGGATCCTCCCGAACACTACATTTCCCAGCGATAATGCCGCGGGATTCAGTGCTGGGCTCATTCCTGTTCGCTCGCCGCTACTAAGGAAATCCTGGTTAGTTTCTTTTCCTCCGCTTAGTAATATGCTTAAATTCAGCGGGTAGTCTCGCCTGCTCTGAGGTCGTCAAGTCAATTAGACTGAGATTACTTCAAGTGTTCGATTTATACACGCCGGCGACCGAGATCAACGCGTATTGCATGGTGGTGTTGTCTGTGTGTGAGTGTGTGGTGTGTGGCGCGTACGCACACCACCACGACGACGACACACGACACTACTCTCGTGGCGAGATGAGAGCCAGGGAAAAAGAGATCGTTCGAATGATTTCTCCGTCGTCGTTCTTTTCTCTGCTGGTTGAATATTATAAACAACCCAACAACACCGCGACACGGCTACGCAGTCGCATCTGTCCTTTCAAACTACAAGTAGCCCATGGACCCGATCGACCGGCCGTGCGGTTTGTGTAGAACGAGAGCGAGAATCGTCTCTCCGGCTCTTGGCTTTACTCGCCACGCACACGCATCCGCAAACTCGGTACGACGCAAATATCTCAAAATCTTCGATAATCTCGTTGACACGATGGCCGGATACATGCAGCAACAGAAAGCTTTTTACACTTTAATGCGCCAATAATATATAATCCGAAACGGGCATCGCTTGACGGCTTCTGAAAGAAACGTGGGAGTGGGCGGGGGCTTCGCCCGGAAGGCAGATCCGTCTCTCGTTAAGAGAGACTGCGCGCGCGCGCTTTGCTATGCACAACGGATGAAAAATGCCATATTATTATATATCGCAAAAAAATTTCAATTCGCGTTCTAACGATGTTGCTCTGCAAAGTCACTTCGGCACAAACACTCTTATCACACATATGATGAAGATATGTCCGGGGCCCTTCCCCTTTTTCGGCTTGCCCACAATCCACAATTTCAATCGTTCGCCGAAAATATCATTTAAGACGACGCCGA
>OX637863.1:19887386-19889886 GCA_951802705.1 Netelia virgata | reverse complement strand
TTTTTTTTTTTTTATTCTCCGTCCCGTTCAACAGCCGGATCCTATCGATATTCATTCTCGAACTCCCCGCGGGACACGGGTCCGCTCTTCAATTCTCGACCCCGATCGGTCCACGCCTCGTTTCATGCCCTCGATCGGTCCACGGGCAAAATTCCACGCCCGATCGGTCCACGCGTCCGAGCAATACTATAGACGACGCGAGCGGCGTTGGACTTGTAATTTTTTTTTTTTTTTTTTTTTTTTTTTTTTTTTTTTTTTTTTATTCTCCGTCCCGTTCAACAGCCGGATCCTGTCGATATTCATTCTCGAACTCCCCGCGGGACACGGGTCCGCTCTTCAATTCTCGACCCCGATCGGTCCACGCCTCGTTTCATGCCCTCGATCGGTCCACGGGCAAAATTCCACGCCCGATCGGTCCACGCGTCCGAGCAATACTATAGACGACGCGAGCGGCGTTGGACTTGTAATTTTTTTTTTTTTTTTTTTTTTTTTTTTTTTTTTTTTTTTATTCTCCGTCCCGTTCAACAGCCGGATCCTATCGATATTCATTCTCGAACTCCCCGCGGGACACGGGTCCGCTCTTCAATTCTCGACCCCGATCGGTCCACGCCTCGTTTCATGCCCTCGATCGGTCCACGGGCAAAATTCCACGCCCGATCGGTCCACGCGTCCGAGCAATACTATAGACGACGCGAGCGGCGTTGGACTTGTAATTTTTTTTTTTTTTTTTTTTTTTTTTTTTTTTTTTTTTTTATTCTCCGTCCCGTTCAACAGCCGGATCCTGTCGATATTCATTCTCGAACTCCCCGCGGGACACGGGTCCGCTCTTCAATTCTCGACCCCGATCGGTCCACGCCTCGTTTCATGCCCTCGATCGGTCCACGGGCAAAATTCCACGCCCGATCGGTCCACGCGTCCGAGCAATACTATAGACGACGCGAGCGGCGTTGGACTTGTAATTTTTTTTTTTTTTTTTTTTTTTTTTTTTTTTTTTTTTTTATTCTCCGTCCCGTTCAACAGCCGGATCCTATCGATATTCATTCTCGAACTCCCCGCGGGACACGGGTCCGCTCTTCAATTCTCGACCCCGATCGGTCCACGCCTCGTTTCATGCCCTCGATCGGTCCACGGGCAAAATTCCACGCCCGATCGGTCCACGCGTCCGAGCAATACTATAGACGACGCGAGCGGCGTTGGACTTGTAATTTTTTTTTTTTTTTTTTTTTTTTTTTTTTTTTTTTTTTTTATTCTCCGTCCCGTTCAACAGCCGGATCCTGTCGATATTCATTCTCGAACTCCCCGCGGGACACGGGTCCGCTCTTCAATTCTCGACCCCGATCGGTCCACGCCTCGTTTCATGCCCTCGATCGGTCCACGGGCAAAATTCCACGCCCGATCGGTCCACGCGTCCGAGCAATACTATAGACGACGCGAGCGGCGTTGGACTTGTAATTTTTTTTTTTTTTTTTTTTTTTTTTTTTTTTTTTTTTTTTATTCTCCGTCCCGTTCAACAGCCGGATCCTATCGATATTCATTCTCGAACTCCCCGCGGGACACGGGTCCGCTCTTCAATTCTCGACCCCGATCGGTCCACGCCTCGTTTCATGCCCTCGATCGGTCCACGGGCGAAATTCCACGCCCGATCGGTCCACGCGTCCGAGCAATACTATAGACGACGCGAGCGGCGTTGGACTTGTAATTTTTTTTTTTTTTTTTTTTTTTTTTTTTTTTTTTTTTTATTCTCCGTCCCGTTCAACAGCCGGATCCTGTCGATATTCATTCTCGAACTCCCCGCGGGACACGGGTCCGCTCTTCAATTCTCGACCCCGATCGGTCCACGCCTCGTTTCATGCCCTCGATCGGTCCACGGGCAAAATTCCACGCCCGATCGGTCCACGCGTCCGAGCAATACTATAGACGACGCGAGCGGCGTTGGACTTGTAATTTTTTTTTTTTTTTTTTTTTTTTTTTTTTTTTTTTTTTTTATTCTCCGTCCCGTTCAACAGCCGGATCCTATCGATATTCATTCTCGAACTCCCCGCGGGACACGGGTCCGCTCTTCAATTCTCGACCCCGATCGGTCCACGCCTCGTTTCATGCCCTCGATCGGTCCACGGGCAAAATTCCACGCCCGATCGGTCCACGCGTCCGAGCAATACTATAGACGACGCGAGCGGCGTTGGACTTGTAATTTTTTTTTTTTTTTTTTTTTTTTTTTTTTTTTTTATTCTCCGTCCCGTTCAACAGCCGGATCCTATCGATATTCATTCTCGAACTCCCCGCGGGACACGGGTCCGCTCTTCAATTCTCGACCCCGATCGGTCCACGCCTCGTTTCATGCCCTCGATCGGTCCACGGGCAAAATTCCACGCCCGATCGGTCCACGCGTCCGAGCAATACTATAGACGACGCGAGCGGCGTTGGACTTGTAATTTTTTTTTTTTTTTTTTTTTTTTTTTTTATTCTCCGTCCCGTTCAACAGCCGGATCCTATCGATATT
>OX637863.1:19869886-19874886 GCA_951802705.1 Netelia virgata | reverse complement strand
CTATAGACGACGCGAGCGGCGTTGGACTTGTAATTTTTTTTTTTTTTTTTTTTTTTTTTTTTTTTTTTTTTTTTATTCTCCGTCCCGTTCAACAGCCGGATCCTGTCGATATTCATTCTCGAACTCCCCGCGGGACACGGGTCCGCTCTTCAATTCTCGACCCCGATCGGTCCACGCCTCGTTTCATGCCCTCGATCGGTCCACGGGCAAAATTCCACGCCCGATCGGTCCACGCGTCCGAGCAATACTATAGACGACGCGAGCGGCGTTGGACTTGTAATTTTTTTTTTTTTTTTTTTTTTTTTTTTTTTTTTTTTTTTATTCTCCGTCCCGTTCAACAGCCGGATCCTGTCGATATTCATTCTCGAACTCCCCGCGGGACACGGGTCCGCTCTTCAATTCTCGACCCCGATCGGTCCACGCCTCGTTTCATGCCCTCGATCGGTCCACGGGCAAAATTCCACGCCCGATCGGTCCACGCGTCCGAGCAATACTATAGACGACGCGAGCGGCGTTGGACTTGTAATTTTTTTTTTTTTTTTTTTTTTTTTTTTTTTTTTTTTTTTTATTCTCCGTCCCGTTCAACAGCCGGATCCTATCGATATTCATTCTCGAACTCCCCGCGGGACACGGGTCCGCTCTTCAATTCTCGACCCCGATCGGTCCACGCCTCGTTTCATGCCCTCGATCGGTCCACGGGCAAAATTCCACGCCCGATCGGTCCACGCGTCCGAGCAATACTATAGACGACGCGAGCGGCGTTGGACTTGTAATTTTTTTTTTTTTTTTTTTTTTTTTTTTTTTTTTTTTTTTTATTCTCCGTCCCGTTCAACAGCCGGATCCTGTCGATATTCATTCTCGAACTCCCCGCGGGACACGGGTCCGCTCTTCAATTCTCGACCCCGATCGGTCCACGCCTCGTTTCATGCCCTCGATCGGTCCACGGGCAAAATTCCACGCCCGATCGGTCCACGCGTCCGAGCAATACTATAGACGACGCGAGCGGCGTTGGACTTGTAATTTTTTTTTTTTTTTTTTTTTTTTTTTTTTTTTTTTTTATTCTCCGTCCCGTTCAACAGCCGGATCCTATCGATATTCATTCTCGAACTCCCCGCGGGACACGGGTCCGCTCTTCAATTCTCGACCCCGATCGGTCCACGCCTCGTTTCATGCCCTCGATCGGTCCACGGGCAAAATTCCACGCCCGATCGGTCCACGCGTCCGAGCAATACTATAGACGACGCGAGCGGCGTTGGACTTGTAATTTTTTTTTTTTTTTTTTTTTTTTTTTTTTTTTTTTTTTTATTCTCCGTCCCGTTCAACAGCCGGATCCTGTCGATATTCATTCTCGAACTCCCCGCGGGACACGGGTCCGCTCTTCAATTCTCGACCCCGATCGGTCCACGCCTCGTTTCATGCCCTCGATCGGTCCACGGGCAAAATTCCACGCCCGATCGGTCCACGCGTCCGAGCAATACTATAGACGACGCGAGCGGCGTTGGACTTGTAATTTTTTTTTTTTTTTTTTTTTTTTTTTTTTTTTTTTTTTTTATTCTCCGTCCCGTTCAACAGCCGGATCCTATCGATATTCATTCTCGAACTCCCCGCGGGACACGGGTCCGCTCTTCAATTCTCGACCCCGATCGGTCCACGCCTCGTTTCATGCCCTCGATCGGTCCACGGGCAAAATTCCACGCCCGATCGGTCCACGCGTCCGAGCAATACTATAGACGACGCGAGCGGCGTTGGACTTGTAATTTTTTTTTTTTTTTTTTTTTTTTTTTTTTTTTTTTTTTTTATTCTCCGTCCCGTTCAACAGCCGGATCCTGTCGATATTCATTCTCGAACTCCCCGCGGGACACGGGTCCGCTCTTCAATTCTCGACCCCGATCGGTCCACGCCTCGTTTCATGCCCTCGATCGGTCCACGGGCAAAATTCCACGCCCGATCGGTCCACGCGTCCGAGCAATACTATAGACGACGCGAGCGGCGTTGGACTTGTAATTTTTTTTTTTTTTTTTTTTTTTTTTTTTTTTTTTTTTTTTATTCTCCGTCCCGTTCAACAGCCGGATCCTATCGATATTCATTCTCGAACTCCCCGCGGGACACGGGTCCGCTCTTCAATTCTCGACCCCGATCGGTCCACGCCTCGTTTCATGCCCTCGATCGGTCCACGGGCGAAATTCCACGCCCGATCGGTCCACGCGTCCGAGCAATACTATAGACGACGCGAGCGGCGTTGGACTTGTAATTTTTTTTTTTTTTTTTTTTTTTTTTTTTTTTTTTTTTTATTCTCCGTCCCGTTCAACAGCCGGATCCTGTCGATATTCATTCTCGAACTCCCCGCGGGACACGGGTCCGCTCTTCAATTCTCGACCCCGATCGGTCCACGCCTCGTTTCATGCCCTCGATCGGTCCACGGGCAAAATTCCACGCCCGATCGGTCCACGCGTCCGAGCAATACTATAGACGACGCGAGCGGCGTTGGACTTGTAATTTTTTTTTTTTTTTTTTTTTTTTTTTTTTTTTTTTTTTTTATTCTCCGTCCCGTTCAACAGCCGGATCCTATCGATATTCATTCTCGAACTCCCCGCGGGACACGGGTCCGCTCTTCAATTCTCGACCCCGATCGGTCCACGCCTCGTTTCATGCCCTCGATCGGTCCACGGGCAAAATTCCACGCCCGATCGGTCCACGCGTCCGAGCAATACTATAGACGACGCGAGCGGCGTTGGACTTGTAATTTTTTTTTTTTTTTTTTTTTTTTTTTTTTTTTTTTTTTTTTATTCTCCGTCCCGTTCAACAGCCGGATCCTGTCGATATTCATTCTCGAACTCCCCGCGGGACACGGGTCCGCTCTTCAATTCTCGACCCCGATCGGTCCACGCCTCGTTTCATGCCCTCGATCGGTCCACGGGCAAAATTCCACGCCCGATCGGTCCACGCGTCCGAGCAATACTATAGACGACGCGAGCGGCGTTGGACTTGTAATTTTTTTTTTTTTTTTTTTTTTTTTTTTTTTTTTTTTTTATTCTCCGTCCCGTTCAACAGCCGGATCCTATCGATATTCATTCTCGAACTCCCCGCGGGACACGGGTCCGCTCTTCAATTCTCGACCCCGATCGGTCCACGCCTCGTTTCATGCCCTCGATCGGTCCACGGGCAAAATTCCACGCCCGATCGGTCCACGCGTCCGAGCAATACTATAGACGACGCGAGCGGCGTTGGACTTGTAATTTTTTTTTTTTTTTTTTTTTTTTTTTTTTTTTTTTTTTTATTCTCCGTCCCGTTCAACAGCCGGATCCTGTCGATATTCATTCTCGAACTCCCCGCGGGACACGGGTCCGCTCTTCAATTCTCGACCCCGATCGGTCCACGCCTCGTTTCATGCCCTCGATCGGTCCACGGGCAAAATTCCACGCCCGATCGGTCCACGCGTCCGAGCAATACTATAGACGACGCGAGCGGCGTTGGACTTGTAATTTTTTTTTTTTTTTTTTTTTTTTTTTTTTTTTTTTTTTTATTCTCCGTCCCGTTCAACAGCCGGATCCTATCGATATTCATTCTCGAACTCCCCGCGGGACACGGGTCCGCTCTTCAATTCTCGACCCCGATCGGTCCACGCCTCGTTTCATGCCCTCGATCGGTCCACGGGCAAAATTCCACGCCCGATCGGTCCACGCGTCCGAGCAATACTATAGACGACGCGAGCGGCGTTGGACTTGTAATTTTTTTTTTTTTTTTTTTTTTTTTTTTTTTTTTTTTTTTTATTCTCCGTCCCGTTCAACAGCCGGATCCTGTCGATATTCATTCTCGAACTCCCCGCGGGACACGGGTCCGCTCTTCAATTCTCGACCCCGATCGGTCCACGCCTCGTTTCATGCCCTCGATCGGTCCACGGGCAAAATTCCACGCCCGATCGGTCCACGCGTCCGAGCAATACTATAGACGACGCGAGCGGCGTTGGACTTGTAATTTTTTTTTTTTTTTTTTTTTTTTTTTTTTTTTTTTTTTTTATTCTCCGTCCCGTTCAACAGCCGGATCCTATCGATATTCATTCTCGAACTCCCCGCGGGACACGGGTCCGCTCTTCAATTCTCGACCCCGATCGGTCCACGCCTCGTTTCATGCCCTCGATCGGTCCACGGGCGAAATTCCACGCCCGATCGGTCCACGCGTCCGAGCAATACTATAGACGACGCGAGCGGCGTTGGACTTGTAATTTTTTTTTTTTTTTTTTTTTTTTTTTTTTTTTTTTTTTATTCTCCGTCCCGTTCAACAGCCGGATCCTGTCGATATTCATTCTCGAACTCCCCGCGGGACACGGGTCCGCTCTTCAATTCTCGACCCCGATCGGTCCACGCCTCGTTTCATGCCCTCGATCGGTCCACGGGCAAAATTCCACGCCCGATCGGTCCACGCGTCCGAGCAATACTATAGACGACGCGAGCGGCGTTGGACTTGTAATTTTTTTTTTTTTTTTTTTTTTTTTTTTTTTTTTTTTTTTTATTCTCCGTCCCGTTCAACAGCCGGATCCTATCGATATTCATTCTCGAACTCCCCGCGGGACACGGGTCCGCTCTTCAATTCTCGACCCCGATCGGTCCACGCCTCGTTTCATGCCCTCGATCGGTCCACGGGCAAAATTCCACGCCCGATCGGTCCACGCGTCCGAGCAATACTATAGACGACGCGAGCGGCGTTGGACTTGTAATTTTTTTTTTTTTTTTTTTTTTTTTTTTTTTTTTATTCTCCGTCCCGTTCAACAGCCGGATCCTATCGATATTCATTCTCGAACTCCCCGCGGGACACGGGTCCGCTCTTCAATTCTCGACCCCGATCGGTCCACGCCTCGTTTCATGCCCTCGATCGGTCCACGGGCAAAATTCCACGCCCGATCGGTCCACGCGTCCGAGCAATACTATAGACGACGCGAGCGGCGTTGGACTTGTAATTTTTTTTTTTTTTTTTTTTTTTTTTTTTATTCTCCGTCCCGTTCA
>OX637863.1:19852386-19859886 GCA_951802705.1 Netelia virgata | reverse complement strand
TGTAATTTTTTTTTTTTTTTTTTTTTTTTTTTTTTTTTTTTTTTTATTCTCCGTCCCGTTCAACAGCCGGATCCTATCGATATTCATTCTCGAACTCCCCGCGGGACACGGGTCCGCTCTTCAATTCTCGACCCCGATCGGTCCACGCCTCGTTTCATGCCCTCGATCGGTCCACGGGCAAAATTCCACGCCCGATCGGTCCACGCGTCCGAGCAATACTATAGACGACGCGAGCGGCGTTGGACTTGTAATTTTTTTTTTTTTTTTTTTTTTTTTTTTTTTTTTTTTTTTATTCTCCGTCCCGTTCAACAGCCGGATCCTGTCGATATTCATTCTCGAACTCCCCGCGGGACACGGGTCCGCTCTTCAATTCTCGACCCCGATCGGTCCACGCCTCGTTTCATGCCCTCGATCGGTCCACGGGCAAAATTCCACGCCCGATCGGTCCACGCGTCCGAGCAATACTATAGACGACGCGAGCGGCGTTGGACTTGTAATTTTTTTTTTTTTTTTTTTTTTTTTTTTTTTTTTTTTTTTTTTTATTCTCCGTCCCGTTCAACAGCCGGATCCTATCGATATTCATTCTCGAACTCCCCGCGGGACACGGGTCCGCTCTTCAATTCTCGACCCCGATCGGTCCACGCCTCGTTTCATGCCCTCGATCGGTCCACGGGCAAAATTCCACGCCCGATCGGTCCACGCGTCCGAGCAATACTATAGACGACGCGAGCGGCGTTGGACTTGTAATTTTTTTTTTTTTTTTTTTTTTTTTTTTTTTTTTTTTTTTTATTCTCCGTCCCGTTCAACAGCCGGATCCTATCGATATTCATTCTCGAACTCCCCGCGGGACACGGGTCCGCTCTTCAATTCTCGACCCCGATCGGTCCACGCCTCGTTTCATGCCCTCGATCGGTCCACGGGCGAAATTCCACGCCCGATCGGTCCACGCGTCCGAGCAATACTATAGACGACGCGAGCGGCGTTGGACTTGTAATTTTTTTTTTTTTTTTTTTTTTTTTTTTTTTTTTTTTTTATTCTCCGTCCCGTTCAACAGCCGGATCCTGTCGATATTCATTCTCGAACTCCCCGCGGGACACGGGTCCGCTCTTCAATTCTCGACCCCGATCGGTCCACGCCTCGTTTCATGCCCTCGATCGGTCCACGGGCAAAATTCCACGCCCGATCGGTCCACGCGTCCGAGCAATCCTATAGACGACGCGAGCGGCGTTGGACTTGTAATTTTTTTTTTTTTTTTTTTTTTTTTTTTTTTTTTTTTTTTTATTCTCCGTCCCGTTCAACAGCCGGATCCTGTCGATATTCATTCTCGAACTCCCCGCGGGACACGGGTCCGCTCTTCAATTCTCGACCCCGATCGGTCCACGCCTCGTTTCATGCCCTCGATCGGTCCACGGGCAAAATTCCACGCCCGATCGGTCCACGCGTCCGAGCAATACTATAGACGACGCGAGCGGCGTTGGACTTGTAATTTTTTTTTTTTTTTTTTTTTTTTTTTTTTTTTTTTTTTTTTATTCTCCGTCCCGTTCAACAGCCGGATCCTGTCGATATTCATTCTCGAACTCCCCGCGGGACACGGGTCCGCTCTTCAATTCTCGACCCCGATCGGTCCACGCCTCGTTTCATGCCCTCGATCGGTCCACGGGCAAAATTCCACGCCCGATCGGTCCACGCGTCCGAGCAATACTATAGACGACGCGAGCGGCGTTGGACTTGTAATTTTTTTTTTTTTTTTTTTTTTTTTTTTTTTTTTTTTTTTATTCTCCGTCCCGTTCAACAGCCGGATCCTATCGATATTCATTCTCGAACTCCCCGCGGGACACGGGTCCGCTCTTCAATTCTCGACCCCGATCGGTCCACGCCTCGTTTCATGCCCTCGATCGGTCCACGGGCAAAATTCCACGCCCGATCGGTCCACGCGTCCGAGCAATACTATAGACGACGCGAGCGGCGTTGGACTTGTAATTTTTTTTTTTTTTTTTTTTTTTTTTTTTTTTTTTTATTCTCCGTCCCGTTCAACAGCCGGATCCTGTCGATATTCATTCTCGAACTCCCCGCGGGACACGGGTCCGCTCTTCAATTCTCGACCCCGATCGGTCCACGCCTCGTTTCATGCCCTCGATCGGTCCACGGGCAAAATTCCACGCCCGATCGGTCCACGCGTCCGAGCAATACTATAGACGACGCGAGCGGCGTTGGACTTGTAATTTTTTTTTTTTTTTTTTTTTTTTTTTTTTTTTTTTTTTTTATTCTCCGTCCCGTTCAACAGCCGGATCCTATCGATATTCATTCTCGAACTCCCCGCGGGACACGGGTCCGCTCTTCAATTCTCGACCCCGATCGGTCCACGCCTCGTTTCATGCCCTCGATCGGTCCACGGGCAAAATTCCACGCCCGATCGGTCCACGCGTCCGAGCAATACTATAGACGACGCGAGCGGCGTTGGACTTGTAATTTTTTTTTTTTTTTTTTTTTTTTTTTTTTTTTTTTTTTTATTCTCCGTCCCGTTCAACAGCCGGATCCTATCGATATTCATTCTCGAACTCCCCGCGGGACACGGGTCCGCTCTTCAATTCTCGACCCCGATCGGTCCACGCCTCGTTTCATGCCCTCGATCGGTCCACGGGCAAAATTCCACGCCCGATCGGTCCACGCGTCCGAGCAATACTATAGACGACGCGAGCGGCGTTGGACTTGTAATTTTTTTTTTTTTTTTTTTTTTTTTTTTTTTTTTTTTTTTATTCTCCGTCCCGTTCAACAGCCGGATCCTGTCGATATTCATTCTCGAACTCCCCGCGGGACACGGGTCCGCTCTTCAATTCTCGACCCCGATCGGTCCACGCCTCGTTTCATGCCCTCGATCGGTCCACGGGCAAAATTCCACGCCCGATCGGTCCACGCGTCCGAGCAATACTATAGACGACGCGAGCGGCGTTGGACTTGTAATTTTTTTTTTTTTTTTTTTTTTTTTTTTTTTTTTTTTTTTTATTCTCCGTCCCGTTCAACAGCCGGATCCTATCGATATTCATTCTCGAACTCCCCGCGGGACACGGGTCCGCTCTTCAATTCTCGACCCCGATCGGTCCACGCCTCGTTTCATGCCCTCGATCGGTCCACGGGCAAAATTCCACGCCCGATCGGTCCACGCGTCCGAGCAATACTATAGACGACGCGAGCGGCGTTGGACTTGTAATTTTTTTTTTTTTTTTTTTTTTTTTTTTTTTTTTTTTTTTATTCTCCGTCCCGTTCAACAGCCGGATCCTGTCGATATTCATTCTCGAACTCCCCGCGGGACACGGGTCCGCTCTTCAATTCTCGACCCCGATCGGTCCACGCCTCGTTTCATGCCCTCGATCGGTCCACGGGCAAAATTCCACGCCCGATCGGTCCACGCGTCCGAGCAATACTATAGACGACGCGAGCGGCGTTGGACTTGTAATTTTTTTTTTTTTTTTTTTTTTTTTTTTTTTTTTTTTTTTTTATTCTCCGTCCCGTTCAACAGCCGGATCCTGTCGATATTCATTCTCGAACTCCCCGCGGGACACGGGTCCGCTCTTCAATTCTCGACCCCGATCGGTCCACGCCTCGTTTCATGCCCTCGATCGGTCCACGGGCAAAATTCCACGCCCGATCGGTCCACGCGTCCGAGCAATACTATAGACGACGCGAGCGGCGTTGGACTTGTAATTTTTTTTTTTTTTTTTTTTTTTTTTTTTTTTTTTTTTTTATTCTCCGTCCCGTTCAACAGCCGGATCCTGTCGATATTCATTCTCGAACTCCCCGCGGGACACGGGTCCGCTCTTCAATTCTCGACCCCGATCGGTCCACGCCTCGTTTCATGCCCTCGATCGGTCCACGGGCAAAATTCCACGCCCGATCGGTCCACGCGTCCGAGCAATACTATAGACGACGCGAGCGGCGTTGGACTTGTAATTTTTTTTTTTTTTTTTTTTTTTTTTTTTTTTTTTTTTTTTATTCTCCGTCCCGTTCAACAGCCGGATCCTGTCGATATTCATTCTCGAACTCCCCGCGGGACACGGGTCCGCTCTTCAATTCTCGACCCCGATCGGTCCACGCCTCGTTTCATGCCCTCGATCGGTCCACGGGCAAAATTCCACGCCCGATCGGTCCACGCGTCCGAGCAATACTATAGACGACGCGAGCGGCGTTGGACTTGTAATTTTTTTTTTTTTTTTTTTTTTTTTTTTTTTTTTTTTTTTTATTCTCCGTCCCGTTCAACAGCCGGATCCTATCGATATTCATTCTCGAACTCCCCGCGGGACACGGGTCCGCTCTTCAATTCTCGACCCCGATCGGTCCACGCCTCGTTTCATGCCCTCGATCGGTCCACGGGCGAAATTCCACGCCCGATCGGTCCACGCGTCCGAGCAATACTATAGACGACGCGAGCGGCGTTGGACTTGTAATTTTTTTTTTTTTTTTTTTTTTTTTTTTTTTTTTTTTTTATTCTCCGTCCCGTTCAACAGCCGGATCCTGTCGATATTCATTCTCGAACTCCCCGCGGGACACGGGTCCGCTCTTCAATTCTCGACCCCGATCGGTCCACGCCTCGTTTCATGCCCTCGATCGGTCCACGGGCAAAATTCCACGCCCGATCGGTCCACGCGTCCGAGCAATCCTATAGACGACGCGAGCGGCGTTGGACTTGTAATTTTTTTTTTTTTTTTTTTTTTTTTTTTTTTTTTTTTTTTTATTCTCCGTCCCGTTCAACAGCCGGATCCTGTCGATATTCATTCTCGAACTCCCCGCGGGACACGGGTCCGCTCTTCAATTCTCGACCCCGATCGGTCCACGCCTCGTTTCATGCCCTCGATCGGTCCACGGGCAAAATTCCACGCCCGATCGGTCCACGCGTCCGAGCAATACTATAGACGACGCGAGCGGCGTTGGACTTGTAATTTTTTTTTTTTTTTTTTTTTTTTTTTTTTTTTTTTTTTTTTATTCTCCGTCCCGTTCAACAGCCGGATCCTGTCGATATTCATTCTCGAACTCCCCGCGGGACACGGGTCCGCTCTTCAATTCTCGACCCCGATCGGTCCACGCCTCGTTTCATGCCCTCGATCGGTCCACGGGCAAAATTCCACGCCCGATCGGTCCACGCGTCCGAGCAATACTATAGACGACGCGAGCGGCGTTGGACTTGTAATTTTTTTTTTTTTTTTTTTTTTTTTTTTTTTTTTTTTTTTATTCTCCGTCCCGTTCAACAGCCGGATCCTATCGATATTCATTCTCGAACTCCCCGCGGGACACGGGTCCGCTCTTCAATTCTCGACCCCGATCGGTCCACGCCTCGTTTCATGCCCTCGATCGGTCCACGGGCAAAATTCCACGCCCGATCGGTCCACGCGTCCGAGCAATACTATAGACGACGCGAGCGGCGTTGGACTTGTAATTTTTTTTTTTTTTTTTTTTTTTTTTTTTTTTTTTTTTATTCTCCGTCCCGTTCAACAGCCGGATCCTGTCGATATTCATTCTCGAACTCCCCGCGGGACACGGGTCCGCTCTTCAATTCTCGACCCCGATCGGTCCACGCCTCGTTTCATGCCCTCGATCGGTCCACGGGCAAAATTCCACGCCCGATCGGTCCACGCGTCCGAGCAATACTATAGACGACGCGAGCGGCGTTGGACTTGTAATTTTTTTTTTTTTTTTTTTTTTTTTTTTTTTTTTTTTTTTTATTCTCCGTCCCGTTCAACAGCCGGATCCTATCGATATTCATTCTCGAACTCCCCGCGGGACACGGGTCCGCTCTTCAATTCTCGACCCCGATCGGTCCACGCCTCGTTTCATGCCCTCGATCGGTCCACGGGCAAAATTCCACGCCCGATCGGTCCACGCGTCCGAGCAATACTATAGACGACGCGAGCGGCGTTGGACTTGTAATTTTTTTTTTTTTTTTTTTTTTTTTTTTTTTTTTTTTTTTTATTCTCCGTCCCGTTCAACAGCCGGATCCTGTCGATATTCATTCTCGAACTCCCCGCGGGACACGGGTCCGCTCTTCAATTCTCGACCCCGATCGGTCCACGCCTCGTTTCATGCCCTCGATCGGTCCACGGGCAAAATTCCACGCCCGATCGGTCCACGCGTCCGAGCAATACTATAGACGACGCGAGCGGCGTTGGACTTGTAATTTTTTTTTTTTTTTTTTTTTTTTTTTTTTTTTTTTTTTTTATTCTCCGTCCCGTTCAACAGCCGGATCCTATCGATATTCATTCTCGAACTCCCCGCGGGACACGGGTCCGCTCTTCAATTCTCGACCCCGATCGGTCCACGCCTCGTTTCATGCCCTCGATCGGTCCACGGGCGAAATTCCACGCCCGATCGGTCCACGCGTCCGAGCAATACTATAGACGACGCGAGCGGCGTTGGACTTGTAATTTTTTTTTTTTTTTTTTTTTTTTTTTTTTTTTTTTTTTTATTCTCCGTCCCGTTCAACAGCCGGATCCTGTCGATATTCATTCTCGAACTCCCCGCGGGACACGGGTCCGCTCTTCAATTCTCGACCCCGATCGGTCCACGCCTCGTTTCATGCCCTCGATCGGTCCACGGGCAAAATTCCACGCCCGATCGGTCCACGCGTCCGAGCAATACTATAGACGACGCGAGCGGCGTTGGACTTGTAATTTTTTTTTTTTTTTTTTTTTTTTTTTTTTTTTTTTTTTTTATTCTCCGTCCCGTTCAACAGCCGGATCCTATCGATATTCATTCTCGAACTCCCCGCGGGACACGGGTCCGCTCTTCAATTCTCGACCCCGATCGGTCCACGCCTCGTTTCATGCCCTCGATCGGTCCACGGGCAAAATTCCACGCCCGATCGGTCCACGCGTCCGAGCAATACTATAGACGACGCGAGCGGCGTTGGACTTGTAATTTTTTTTTTTTTTTTTTTTTTTTTTTTTTTTTTATTCTCCGTCCCGTTCAACAGCCGGATCCTATCGATATTCATTCTCGAACTCCCCGCGGGACACGGGTCCGCTCTTCAATTCTCGACCCCGATCGGTCCACGCCTCGTTTCATGCCCTCGATCGGTCCACGGGCAAAATTCCACGCCCGATCGGTCCACGCGTCCGAGCAATACTATAGACGACGCGAGCGGCGTTGGACTTGTAATTTTTTTTTTTTTTTTTTTTTTTTTTTTTATTCTCCGTCCCGTTCAACAGCCGGATCCTGTCGATATTCATTCTCGAACTCCCCGCGGGACACGGGTCCGCTCTTCAATTCTCGACCCCGATCGGTCCACGCCTCGTTTCATGCCCTCGATCGGTCCACGGGCAAAATTCCACGCCCGATCGGTCCACGCGTCCGAGCAATACTATAGACGACGCGAGCGGCGTTGGACTTGTAATTTTTTTTTTTTTTTTTTTTTTTTTTTTTTTTTTTTTTTTTATTCTCCGTCCCGTTCAACAGCCGGATCCTATCGATATTCATTCTCGAACTCCCCGCGGGACACGGGTCCGCTCTTCA
>OX637863.1:19834886-19839886 GCA_951802705.1 Netelia virgata | reverse complement strand
GTCCACGCCTCGTTTCATGCCCTCGATCGGTCCACGGGCAAAATTCCACGCCCGATCGGTCCACGCGTCCGAGCAATCCTATAGACGACGCGAGCGGCGTTGGACTTGTAATTTTTTTTTTTTTTTTTTTTTTTTTTTTTTTTTTTTTTTTTATTCTCCGTCCCGTTCAACAGCCGGATCCTGTCGATATTCATTCTCGAACTCCCCGCGGGACACGGGTCCGCTCTTCAATTCTCGACCCCGATCGGTCCACGCCTCGTTTCATGCCCTCGATCGGTCCACGGGCAAAATTCCACGCCCGATCGGTCCACGCGTCCGAGCAATACTATAGACGACGCGAGCGGCGTTGGACTTGTAATTTTTTTTTTTTTTTTTTTTTTTTTTTTTTTTTTTTTTTTATTCTCCGTCCCGTTCAACAGCCGGATCCTGTCGATATTCATTCTCGAACTCCCCGCGGGACACGGGTCCGCTCTTCAATTCTCGACCCCGATCGGTCCACGCCTCGTTTCATGCCCTCGATCGGTCCACGGGCAAAATTCCACGCCCGATCGGTCCACGCGTCCGAGCAATACTATAGACGACGCGAGCGGCGTTGGACTTGTAATTTTTTTTTTTTTTTTTTTTTTTTTTTTTTTTTTTTTTTTATTCTCCGTCCCGTTCAACAGCCGGATCCTATCGATATTCATTCTCGAACTCCCCGCGGGACACGGGTCCGCTCTTCAATTCTCGACCCCGATCGGTCCACGCCTCGTTTCATGCCCTCGATCGGTCCACGGGCAAAATTCCACGCCCGATCGGTCCACGCGTCCGAGCAATACTATAGACGACGCGAGCGGCGTTGGACTTGTAATTTTTTTTTTTTTTTTTTTTTTTTTTTTTTTTTTTTTTTTTATTCTCCGTCCCGTTCAACAGCCGGATCCTGTCGATATTCATTCTCGAACTCCCCGCGGGACACGGGTCCGCTCTTCAATTCTCGACCCCGATCGGTCCACGCCTCGTTTCATGCCCTCGATCGGTCCACGGGCAAAATTCCACGCCCGATCGGTCCACGCGTCCGAGCAATACTATAGACGACGCGAGCGGCGTTGGACTTGTAATTTTTTTTTTTTTTTTTTTTTTTTTTTTTTTTTTTTTTTATTCTCCGTCCCGTTCAACAGCCGGATCCTATCGATATTCATTCTCGAACTCCCCGCGGGACACGGGTCCGCTCTTCAATTCTCGACCCCGATCGGTCCACGCCTCGTTTCATGCCCTCGATCGGTCCACGGGCAAAATTCCACGCCCGATCGGTCCACGCGTCCGAGCAATACTATAGACGACGCGAGCGGCGTTGGACTTGTAATTTTTTTTTTTTTTTTTTTTTTTTTTTTTTTTTTTTTTTTATTCTCCGTCCCGTTCAACAGCCGGATCCTGTCGATATTCATTCTCGAACTCCCCGCGGGACACGGGTCCGCTCTTCAATTCTCGACCCCGATCGGTCCACGCCTCGTTTCATGCCCTCGATCGGTCCACGGGCAAAATTCCACGCCCGATCGGTCCACGCGTCCGAGCAATACTATAGACGACGCGAGCGGCGTTGGACTTGTAATTTTTTTTTTTTTTTTTTTTTTTTTTTTTTTTTTTTTTTTTATTCTCCGTCCCGTTCAACAGCCGGATCCTATCGATATTCATTCTCGAACTCCCCGCGGGACACGGGTCCGCTCTTCAATTCTCGACCCCGATCGGTCCACGCCTCGTTTCATGCCCTCGATCGGTCCACGGGCAAAATTCCACGCCCGATCGGTCCACGCGTCCGAGCAATACTATAGACGACGCGAGCGGCGTTGGACTTGTAATTTTTTTTTTTTTTTTTTTTTTTTTTTTTTTTTTTTTTTTTATTCTCCGTCCCGTTCAACAGCCGGATCCTGTCGATATTCATTCTCGAACTCCCCGCGGGACACGGGTCCGCTCTTCAATTCTCGACCCCGATCGGTCCACGCCTCGTTTCATGCCCTCGATCGGTCCACGGGCAAAATTCCACGCCCGATCGGTCCACGCGTCCGAGCAATACTATAGACGACGCGAGCGGCGTTGGACTTGTAATTTTTTTTTTTTTTTTTTTTTTTTTTTTTTTTTTTTTTTTTATTCTCCGTCCCGTTCAACAGCCGGATCCTATCGATATTCATTCTCGAACTCCCCGCGGGACACGGGTCCGCTCTTCAATTCTCGACCCCGATCGGTCCACGCCTCGTTTCATGCCCTCGATCGGTCCACGGGCGAAATTCCACGCCCGATCGGTCCACGCGTCCGAGCAATACTATAGACGACGCGAGCGGCGTTGGACTTGTAATTTTTTTTTTTTTTTTTTTTTTTTTTTTTTTTTTTTTTTATTCTCCGTCCCGTTCAACAGCCGGATCCTGTCGATATTCATTCTCGAACTCCCCGCGGGACACGGGTCCGCTCTTCAATTCTCGACCCCGATCGGTCCACGCCTCGTTTCATGCCCTCGATCGGTCCACGGGCAAAATTCCACGCCCGATCGGTCCACGCGTCCGAGCAATACTATAGACGACGCGAGCGGCGTTGGACTTGTAATTTTTTTTTTTTTTTTTTTTTTTTTTTTTTTTTTTTTTTTTATTCTCCGTCCCGTTCAACAGCCGGATCCTATCGATATTCATTCTCGAACTCCCCGCGGGACACGGGTCCGCTCTTCAATTCTCGACCCCGATCGGTCCACGCCTCGTTTCATGCCCTCGATCGGTCCACGGGCAAAATTCCACGCCCGATCGGTCCACGCGTCCGAGCAATACTATAGACGACGCGAGCGGCGTTGGACTTGTAATTTTTTTTTTTTTTTTTTTTTTTTTTTTTTTTTTTTTTTTTTATTCTCCGTCCCGTTCAACAGCCGGATCCTGTCGATATTCATTCTCGAACTCCCCGCGGGACACGGGTCCGCTCTTCAATTCTCGACCCCGATCGGTCCACGCCTCGTTTCATGCCCTCGATCGGTCCACGGGCAAAATTCCACGCCCGATCGGTCCACGCGTCCGAGCAATACTATAGACGACGCGAGCGGCGTTGGACTTGTAATTTTTTTTTTTTTTTTTTTTTTTTTTTTTTTTTTTTTTTTATTCTCCGTCCCGTTCAACAGCCGGATCCTATCGATATTCATTCTCGAACTCCCCGCGGGACACGGGTCCGCTCTTCAATTCTCGACCCCGATCGGTCCACGCCTCGTTTCATGCCCTCGATCGGTCCACGGGCAAAATTCCACGCCCGATCGGTCCACGCGTCCGAGCAATACTATAGACGACGCGAGCGGCGTTGGACTTGTAATTTTTTTTTTTTTTTTTTTTTTTTTTTTTTTTTTTTTTTTATTCTCCGTCCCGTTCAACAGCCGGATCCTGTCGATATTCATTCTCGAACTCCCCGCGGGACACGGGTCCGCTCTTCAATTCTCGACCCCGATCGGTCCACGCCTCGTTTCATGCCCTCGATCGGTCCACGGGCAAAATTCCACGCCCGATCGGTCCACGCGTCCGAGCAATACTATAGACGACGCGAGCGGCGTTGGACTTGTAATTTTTTTTTTTTTTTTTTTTTTTTTTTTTTTTTTTTTTTTTATTCTCCGTCCCGTTCAACAGCCGGATCCTATCGATATTCATTCTCGAACTCCCCGCGGGACACGGGTCCGCTCTTCAATTCTCGACCCCGATCGGTCCACGCCTCGTTTCATGCCCTCGATCGGTCCACGGGCAAAATTCCACGCCCGATCGGTCCACGCGTCCGAGCAATACTATAGACGACGCGAGCGGCGTTGGACTTGTAATTTTTTTTTTTTTTTTTTTTTTTTTTTTTTTTTTTTTTTTTATTCTCCGTCCCGTTCAACAGCCGGATCCTGTCGATATTCATTCTCGAACTCCCCGCGGGACACGGGTCCGCTCTTCAATTCTCGACCCCGATCGGTCCACGCCTCGTTTCATGCCCTCGATCGGTCCACGGGCAAAATTCCACGCCCGATCGGTCCACGCGTCCGAGCAATACTATAGACGACGCGAGCGGCGTTGGACTTGTAATTTTTTTTTTTTTTTTTTTTTTTTTTTTTTTTTTTTTTTTTATTCTCCGTCCCGTTCAACAGCCGGATCCTATCGATATTCATTCTCGAACTCCCCGCGGGACACGGGTCCGCTCTTCAATTCTCGACCCCGATCGGTCCACGCCTCGTTTCATGCCCTCGATCGGTCCACGGGCGAAATTCCACGCCCGATCGGTCCACGCGTCCGAGCAATACTATAGACGACGCGAGCGGCGTTGGACTTGTAATTTTTTTTTTTTTTTTTTTTTTTTTTTTTTTTTTTTTTTATTCTCCGTCCCGTTCAACAGCCGGATCCTGTCGATATTCATTCTCGAACTCCCCGCGGGACACGGGTCCGCTCTTCAATTCTCGACCCCGATCGGTCCACGCCTCGTTTCATGCCCTCGATCGGTCCACGGGCAAAATTCCACGCCCGATCGGTCCACGCGTCCGAGCAATACTATAGACGACGCGAGCGGCGTTGGACTTGTAATTTTTTTTTTTTTTTTTTTTTTTTTTTTTTTTTTTTTTTTTATTCTCCGTCCCGTTCAACAGCCGGATCCTATCGATATTCACTCTCGAACTCCCCGCGGGACACGGGTCCGCTCTTCAATTCTCGACCCCGATCGGTCCACGCCTCGTTTCATGCCCTCGATCGGTCCACGGGCAAAATTCCACGCCCGATCGGTCCACGCGTCCGAGCAATACTATAGACGACGCGAGCGGCGTTGGACTTGTAATTTTTTTTTTTTTTTTTTTTTTTTTTTTTTTTTTATTCTCCGTCCCGTTCAACAGCCGGATCCTATCGATATTCATTCTCGAACTCCCCGCGGGACACGGGTCCGCTCTTCAATTCTCGACCCCGATCGGTCCACGCCTCGTTTCATGCCCTCGATCGGTCCACGGGCAAAATTCCACGCCCGATCGGTCCACGCGTCCGAGCAAT
>OX637863.1:19792386-19812386 GCA_951802705.1 Netelia virgata | reverse complement strand
ACCGTTCCTGCCCCCCCGTGCCCCCTTTTAGCGAAGGCGGCGACGCGGGGCGTGTGGGGATGGGGTTTTCGATCTCACGCGAGATGCCTTCTCAATTAGTCACGAATTTCGAACGAGGGTGTCGGAAGGCGCGAGAGTGGAGAAAAAGAGATGAGGAGGAAGGAGAGGAAGAGAGGGAACGGCGTTTGTGACGAAGTGCGATGCGGTCCCTCGAGACTGCGTCGCCGCGCGCGCGGCGTGCCCCGCCCTCCTCCCCTCGCTCATAAAACACTTTCCTTCCAAAGACAACTCCGGAGGCCAGTCAAAATGGTGGAAAAAAGTTGTTTGCGCGAGTCTGGGCAGCCTATATACCAATATAACGGAGAACAGGAGAGCGTCGGAGAAGAGAGGCGGAAAGAGAGAAAAAGAGTCGTCTCTCACCGGGACGACGAATTATCTCCTCTATTTGCTGATCGGGCGATCGCTCTCGAAACCGTTGATTATTGAGAGGAGAGGAATTCTCGTGGCAAAAATCTTGTCAGAGTCTTCCGAGGCTTTTAAATGAAATTTCGCCCAGAATCGTGGTTGCACGCGCGCATACACGAATTTGAACGGTATCGGTGCTTGTTTATAAACTCTGTTGATATTTATATCCGATGTTTAACAAAAAATCCGACCACTTATCGATTGGCCTCGTTGTCGCGGTCACGTGACTCTCATGAACAACGATGATCGTGTCGCGCCTAACGGTGCGACCGTTCGGAGAGTGTGAGAATATCATCTCTGACTGACGGCTCGCGAGAACGCGCGTCTCGTACGCGGACTCGCGAAACATTTTGTCACGGCGAATTCGGGGGTCGCTCAATGCGCGCTCGTTCCCGTTGAGATTGTGTTGATAAAGCTGTGTTTTAAAGAAAAATGAAAAAACCATACGATTACCCTGAACGGTGGATCACTTGGCTCGTGGGTCGATGAAGAACGCAGCTAATTGCGCGTCAACTTGTGAACTGCAGGACACATGAACATCGACATTTCGAACGCACATTGCGGTTCTCGGATACAATTCCCGGACCACGCCTGGCTGAGGGTCGTTTTACGCATAAAGACTGCTTATATTTTTATATTATAAAGCGAACTTTGTGGACGCTCGTCGAGGGGCGCCCGGCAACGCGCCGAAGAAGCGCGCTCCCTCGGCGTCGTCTTAAATGATATTTTCGGCGAACGATTGAAATTGTGGATTGTGGGCAAGCCGAAAAAGGGGAAGGGCCCCGGACATATCTTCATCATATGTGTGATAAGAGTGTTTGTGCCGAAGTGACTTTGCAGAGCAACATCGTTAGAACGCGAATTGAAATTTTTTTGCGATATATAATAATATGGCATTTTTCATCCGTTGTGCATAGCAAAGCGCGCGCGCGCAGTCTCTCTTAACGAGAGACGGATCTGCCTTCCGGGCGAAGCCCCCGCCCACTCCCACGTTTCTTTCAGAAGCCGTCAAGCGATGCCCGTTTCGGATTATATATTATTGGCGCATTAAAGTGTAAAAAGCTTTCTGTTGCTGCATGTATCCGGCCATCGTGTCAACGAGATTATCGAAGATTTTGAGATATTTGCGTCGTACCGAGTTTGCGGATGCGTGTGCGTGGCGAGTAAAGCCAAGAGCCGGAGAGACGATTCTCGCTCTCGTTCTACACAAACCGCACGGCCGGTCGATCGGGTCCATGGGCTACTTGTAGTTTGAAAGGACAGATGCGACTGCGTAGCCGTGTCGCGGTGTTGTTGGGTTGTTTATAATATTCAACCAGCAGAGAAAAGAACGACGACGGAGAAATCATTCGAACGATCTCTTTTTCCCTGGCTCTCATCTCGCCACGAGAGTAGTGTCGTGTGTCGTCGTCGTGGTGGTGTGCGTACGCGCCACACACCACACACTCACACACAGACAACACCACCATGCAATACGCGTTGATCTCGGTCGCCGGCGTGTATAAATCGAACACTTGAAGTAATCTCAGTCTAATTGACTTGACGACCTCAGAGCAGGCGAGACTACCCGCTGAATTTAAGCATATTACTAAGCGGAGGAAAAGAAACTAACCAGGATTTCCTTAGTAGCGGCGAGCGAACAGGAATGAGCCCAGCACTGAATCCCGCGGCATTGTCGCTGGGAAATGTAGTGTTCGGGAGGATCCACTCATCCCGAGGCGTATGCCCGAGTCCAAGTCCATCTTGAATGGGGCCAATTACCCGTAGAGGGTGCCAGGCCCGTAGTGACCGGGAAGCGCTTCGGGAGGATCTCTCCTTAGAGTCGGGTTGCTTGAGAGTGCAGCTCTAAGTGGGTGGTAAACTCCATCTAAGGCTAAATATGACCACGAGACCGATAGCGAACAAGTACCGTGAGGGAAAGTTGAAAAGAACTTTGAAGAGAGAGTTCAAGAGTACGTGAAACCGTTCAGGGGTAAACCTGAGAAACCCAAAAGATCGAATGGGGAGATTCATCGTCAGCGAGCCTGGTACGTGTGCGGCTCGCGATGCCGGGGACCTCGGTCCTTTGGCACGCGTCCGCATTGTTTTATTGCCGGGTTTCGTCGGCGTGCACTTCTCCCCTAGTAGGACGTCGCGACCCGTTGGGTGTCGGTCTACGACTCGGGTGGGCGCCTGTCATGTGTCACGCTTCACGGCGTCGCGTGGCAGACCCCCGATTGTCTGACCGGCTGCCCGGCGGTACTCGCACGGTATCGGGCCGCAAATATTCGAACTGCGTCCGGCCCGCCGCAAGCGAGGTCAGTGTTTCCCGGATGTGCGGACTTAGCGCCGTCACCGGGCCTGGCCAGCTGTTGGTCGGCGGTGTCCTGGGACTGGCTCTAAATTAAATTATGATACCGGTCGGCGACGCTACTGCTTTGGGTACTTTCAGGACCCGTCTTGAAACACGGACCAAGGAGTCTAACATGTGCGCGAGTCATTGGGAGCTATTAAGCCTAAAGGCGCAATGAAAGTGAAGGTCGGCCCAGCGCCGACCGAGGGAGGATGGGCCGCGTCACGATGCGGTCCCGCACTCCCGGGGCGTCTCGTTCTCATTGCGAGGAGAGGCGCACCCAGAGCGTACACGTTGGGACCCGAAAGATGGTGAACTATGCCTGGTCAGGACGAAGTCAGGGGAAACCCTGATGGAGGTCCGTAGCGATTCTGACGTGCAAATCGATCGTCGGAACTGGGTATAGGGGCGAAAGACTAATCGAACCATCTAGTAGCTGGTTCCCTCCGAAGTTTCCCTCAGGATAGCTGGCACTCGCGTGTTCTAAGAACTTATGCGAGTCTCATCTGGTAAAGCGAATGATTAGAGGCCTTGGGGCCGAAACGACCTCAACCTATTCTCAAACTTTAAATGGGTGAGATCTCTGGCTTGCTTGAACGGTGAAGCCACGAGATTTCGGATCAGAGTGCCAAGTGGGCCAATTTTGGTAAGCAGAACTGGCGCTGTGGGATGAACCAAACGCAAAGTTAAGGCGCCTAAGTCGACGCTTATGGGATACCATGAAAGGCGTTGGTTGCTTAAGACAGCAGGACGGTGGCCATGGAAGTCGGAATCCGCTAAGGAGTGTGTAACAACTCACCTGCCGAAGCAACTAGCCCTGAAAATGGATGGCGCTGAAGCGTCGCGCCTATACTCTGCCGTCAGTGGCAAGTGAGGCGGAGATTCAATTTCCGTCATGAAGCCCTGACGAGTAGGAGGGTCGCGGCGGTGTGCGCAGAAGGGTCTGGGCGTGAGCCTGCCTGGAGCCGCCGTCGGTGCAGATCTTGGTGGTAGTAGCAAATACTCCAGCGAGGCCCTGGAGGACTGACGTGGAGAAGGGTTTCGTGTGAACAGCCGTTGCACACGAGTCAGTCGATCCTAAGCCCTAGGAGAAATCCTATGTTGATGACGGTGTCTTAGTCAAAAGTGTAATAACATTAATAATTACGACGCACACCCGTCGGGCGAAAGGGAATCCGGTTCCTATTCCGGAACCCGGCAGCGGAACCGTATACAATTCGGGCCCTCGCAAGAGAGTTCGTCGGGGTAACCCAAAATGACCTGGAGACGCCGTCGGGAGATCCGGGAAGAGTTTTCTTTTCTGTATAAGCGTTCGAGTTCCCTGGAAACCTCTAGCAGGGAGATAGGGTTTGGAACGCGAAGAGCACCGCAGTTGCGGCGGTGTCCGGATCTTCCCCTCGGACCTTGAAAATCCAGGAGAGGGCCACGTGGAGGTGTCGCGCCGGTTCGTACCCATATCCGCAGCAGGTCTCCAAGGTAAAGAGCCTCTAGTCGATAGACTAATGTAGGTAAGGGAAGTCGGCAAATTGGATCCGTAACTTCGGAATAAGGATTGGCTCTGAGGAGCGGGGCGCGTCGGGCTTGTTAGGGAAGCGGGTTTGGCTAACGTGCCGGGCCTGGGCGAGGTGAACGCAGGCGCCGCTTCGGTGGTGCTTGTCGGAATCCGAGCTCGGTCCCGTGCCTTGGCCTCCCGCGGATCTTCCTTGCTGCGAGGCTTCCTTGGCGGTTCGCGCCGTCTTGGTCGTCCTCTTCGGCCGCCATTCAACGCTCAGCTCAGAACTGGCACGGACTAGGGGAATCCGACTGTCTAATTAAAACAAAGCATTGCGATGGCCCTCGCGGGTGTTGACGCAATGTGATTTCTGCCCAGTGCTCTGAATGTCAACGTGAAGAAATTCAAGCAAGCGCGGGTAAACGGCGGGAGTAACTATGACTCTCTTAAGGTAGCCAAATGCCTCGTCATCTAATTAGTGACGCGCATGAATGGATTAACGAGATTCCCTCTGTCCCTATCTACTGGCGGGAGTAACTATGACTCTCTTAGTTATAGTTCAGCAAGCAACCCCCTTTTCGTGGGTCCCGCTATTAATACAGGCCGAAGGGTTCCGCCGCCCTAGAGGCCTGTAGAACTGAGAGTTGCCTCTGCGAACATTGTTACCGGGTACGCGCCTCCGTCCCGGATATAGACACAGAGGGGCTGGGAGTAGCTATATCTATGGCTCTCCCACTTCGAACGCACTAAGTGAATTTCAATTTGCTTGTTACCGGGTACGCGCCTCCGTCCCGGATATAGACACAGAGGGGCTTGGGAGTAGCTATAGCTATAACTCTTCCATTTTCGAACGCAATAACCGAAATTGAATTTGCTTGTACGAAATTGAACGAGTCGGAGCAGAATTTAATTCGTACTTGAACGAGAACGGGAACACTGAACGCCTTTAGGTGCTTCCGGTTCCAGGAGAGCCAGTATCCATGGCTCTTCTACTTTGAACGGATTGAATTTGAACGAAATTGAACGAGTCGGAACAAATTCAAATGTGAATTCGAACGAGAACGGGAACACTGAACGCCTTTAGGTGCTCCCCGTTCCAACCCTCTATCATCCTCGGAACCCCTGCCCGTCCTCCCAATCCCTGGTGTGCCCTGACGGCTCTTGTCGGACTCATTCGCCTCACGAGGTGACTGAGAACGACAAGGACTGCCTAAGGATCCCGCTGGGCCCGCGTCGCCGTGGCCGCAAGGCTGTAGCATACTCGGAACCGGGGGATGCGCGCGTGTGAAAGTGTGGATGAGTATATGTATTTGTATGGGTGCGTTTTTTTTTTTTTTTTTTTTTTTTTTTTTTTTTTTTTTTTTTTTTTTTTTTTTTTAGGTACTCGCAGGGGACATCGGCTTCACCGATGATGGGAAGCGACGCTCCCACGACCCCCGTCAACCCCCAAGGCCAAGCTGGACCGTCGTGGTAAGGGCCTCGTGACAGGAAGGGGTTTCGTTCCTGCCGCTTACGATGGGGACTGGAGCGGTTGGCGACCCTCGCAGTCCTTAAGCAACAATTGCCCGGGTGGGACAAGGCGGCTCTGGACCACCGTGTGACATACTTTCCGACCATACTCGTGGGAACAAAATGGCATCAAACAGCACAACAACGACGACGACGATGATGGAGATAAGGAGGAGTGCGCGACTGGCAGCCCGGTCATCGAGAACACCCAGCGCTGGAGGATCGGGCCACCATGTAGCTGGGTCGAGCACCTGCGGGGCCTCAAGGGTGCACGCGGCCCTGATTCAGATGCCTCCCCCCTCTTCGCGCGACGTAATTGGTTGTTCCCCACGAGACCCCCAGCGAGCTCCCCTGCGAGGTGGCCCTGACGGGCAGGTTTTCGGCCTTCGTGCCGTCCGAGTAGTTTTGAATAGGTGGGATAGAGGAGTAGGGCCGTGTGCGGCAGTCGCAGATGCCGCAGCGACGCACACCGTAGGCGCGAACAACGCGAGTAGAAATAGACGCAAGGAAAGCGAAATTCAGCCACCGGTGGCTGCTCATGCCGAAGAGATAGGACCGACACCTGAAAACGCGACCGCGAACCCCCACCGTAACGTAGATAGGGCCGACGCGCCGGGCGACGGTAATGCCACGGATATTAGGGTGCTACAGCTGAATATGAGGCGTTCAGCTGTAGTCACAGGAGAGGTTCGTGCGCTCACTGGGCAGAAGCGACTGGACGTCCTGTTATTACAGGAACCATACGTCCGGAAGCAGGGCCAGAGCCACACATTTTACGGATTAGGAACTGGAATCAGGGTAGCCGCGGTCCGCTCCGAGAAGCCTTGGGCGGCTGTGGCCATCTGCAACCCCTCATTCCAGATGATCTTCGTCTCACAGCTGAGCACGACACATTGCGTATGTGTAGAAGTGACGGCACCCGGATCCTCGTTCTATGCCATCTCCCATTACTTCCAATGGAAAGATGACATCGAAGATCACCTCAGACACCTCGCTATGGTGCTCCGTTCTCTGAGGGGGAAGAGAGTATTAATAGCGTTAGATTCGAATGCGCGCTCGACCCAATGGGGACCCCAGAGGACCAACGAGCGCGGAAGCAGGCTCGAAAGACTCATCGAGGAGTTTGACCTGTGTATAGTGAACGACAGGAGCCAGCCCCCAACTTACTGGACGCCAAGGGGATCGTCATACATCGACGTTACCCTGGTGACGTCATCCATGTCCCAACTCATTAGGGAATGGAGGGTAAGGGAGGACTGGACAACGAGCGACCACAATGCCGTGGACATCAGGCTTCGCACCCCAAGAACCGCGAGAGACGACCAGTGCTCCGGTTCCAGTCGGTTCAACACTCGTAGGGCTGACTGGGAGCTGTTCGCTGCGACTCTCGGGGACTTGTCGGCTGCGAGGCTTGAAGAACTCCCACTCTCATCGGCGGCGGAGGTCGAGCATATGGCCAAGACTCTCACGGACGTCCTCACGGATGCCTGCATCGAGTCTATGCCAAGGAAAAAGCAATTTAGGAAGTCCAATCCGTGGTGGACACAGGCACTCACAAACCTCAAGAAGGGAGTGTACCAGCGCAGACGCGCGTTTCAGAAGGAAAGATTCTTGCCCGAACGCCTCGTTAAACTGCAGCAGTATCGCTCTTCTTTGCGTCTGTATAGCAGGGAGGTGCGAAAGGTAAAACTCGACAGCTGGAGATCGTTCGTTACGTCGCACGGGAACTCGGAGGCTTGGGGCTTCGTTTATAAGCAACAGGCCAACAAACTCCGAATTGAGAAAGTGCTCAGCACGATCCGGCATAACGGCACGATCACTATGAACATGAAAGAAGCTGCCAGCAGCCTTCTCCAGACGCACGTCCCAGACGACCGGGAAGCAGAGGACACCCCCCAACAAAGGGAAATCAGAGCTCGTGCAGATATCGCACCGAACTCTCCCGACACCCCACCCTTCACAAAGGAGGAGATTGCAGCGGTTGTGCGATTCCTCAAATGTGACAAAGCACCGGGACCTGACCTTATCGAGGTTATGGTGCTAAAACATGCCTTTGCTTCCATCCCAGATCAAATAGTTAGGCTCTTCAACGGGTGCCTTCAATGGGGCGTCTTTCCCTCTGCCTGGAAGGTGGGCTCCCTGAGAACCCTCCTGAAAGGTGAGGATAAGGACGAGATGGACCCGAAATCGTACAGGCCAATCTGCCTTCTCTCCGTGATCGGAAAACTCTTCGAAAGAATCCTCAAGGGCCGAATCGCAACGACAGCGATGACCCCCGAGAGGATCTCCGCCCGACAATACGGCTTCGTCTCCGGAAAGTCGACGGATGACGCGATCTTCGAGCTGCGGCGAATGGTTGACGCCTCTGAGGAGGTTTACACCGTCGCCCTGCTCTTCGATATATCCGGGGCCTTCGACAACGTATGGTGGCCTCTGGTATTAGACAGTCTTAGGAACAAGGAGTGCCCGCGGAATATATTTGAAGTAGTCCGCAGCTACTTTGACAATAGGAAAGTGCAGATTACGTGGGGGGACGAAGAGGTTTCCAAGCCCGCCACCAGGGGATGCCCGCAAGGGTCGGTCCTCGGCCCGGCATGCTGGAACCTCATGTTCGACGGACTCCTCAGAATCCTCGAGGACATAGCCCCGAACAACTTTGTTGCATATGCGGACGATCTCCTCGTCGTGATTAAAGGCAACTCGCGTAGGGAAATCGAGGTACAGGGCCAGATGGTCGTCGACACCATCACTCGATGGTGTCGGGCGGCCAAATTAGAACTGTCAGAGCGAAAGACGGAGGCGATCCTCCTTAAAACGCGTTGGGTGCGCGGGGCTCCTGTAGGTAGGCGGGGTGGGGAAAGGCCGGACCGCCGAAGACGGGCTCAACGGAGACCCAATCTAGCGAACCGGTACCCGGTCATCAGGATCGGGGAAAGTAAAATAGTATTCAAGGATAATGTTAGATATCTTGGCGTCCACTTTGATATGGGCATGGGTGTTAGAACCCATTGCGAATACCTTAGAAGCAAGACCGCGAGGCTATTCGGGAAATTGGGGAAAATGGCGGGAGCAGGATGGGGCCTTAGGCATAAAGCTCTTAAAACCATCTATAAAGGAGTCTTCGTGCCGATAGTCGCTTATGGCGCGTCGGGGTGGGCGGACCTTTGTACGGAAACGGATCTCAAAATCCTCAGAGCGGCACAAAGACGCACGCTTATAGCGATCGCCTCCGCCTATAGAACGGCCTCATGGCGATCGCTGTGCGTAGTGGCAGGGGCTATCCCTATAGACTTAATTTTAGAAGAATATAGGGCGCGTTATGATATTAGGGCAGGTAGGGACGCCAGGATAAACAATGTTGTCATCCCGAGCGGGGCTGACAATGCTATACAGCGCATAAAGGGTGAGGTGATAAACAAGTGGCAGGCCGACTGGATCTCTTCCGAAAGGGGCCGTACCACTTTCGCCTTCTTCAGCAGCGTTCAGGAGCGAATGGATGCGGGGTGGTTCTCGCCAGACCACTATAGCTCGCAGGTACTCACCGGCCACGGGAACTTCAGGGCGCGGCTCGCGTCCCTGGGACTCGTGGAGGGTGAGGAATGCAGCTGTGGGCAGCCGGACACGCCCCGCCACTTCCTCCTCGAATGCCCTATGTTCGATCCGCAGAGAGTCGCTCTGCAGGAATTCATCGAGGGGCGGGATTGGCCAGAAGCGGCGCGCCAATTGGTGTCGTCGAGGGAGGCCTTTTCTGTCTTCTCGGACTACTGCCGGGAATCCCTTTGGCTAAAGGGTCTTGAAGTAGTATAAGTGGCAGGCACAGAGGGTGGGAGGGTAACAGAGGAAAGACGCGCGAAAAGGCGGTGCCACGTAAATGCGCGTTGCCTAGTCGGGGGGTTGTCGGACCTCCCGGCGAAAGACGGGTGGGCCCGTAATCTTCGCGGACCACCTGCTCGTCATGGCAACCCAAGACACCGCCGCATAGGGAAAACACACACACACATACACACACACACACACATAGACGAAGGAACAAGAACAACACAAACACAAAACACACACGACACGGACAAAACTGAACAGTACACATGAAGACAAGGAGTTACACGACCCACCACATAAACACACCACTAAAACCTACTCCCAAATCCAATGTTCCTCCTTTAATTAATAAGCTGGGCTAGTGTTCGGGCGGAACACAAGGAGCAGGCCTTCCCGTGGTTCCCCGTGAGTGCACCGGCGTTCGAGGCTACACTCACCGCGACCCTCGAGGTCCCGGTGGGGGTGAGTCGAACGCCGGTGCAGCCAAACTGCTCCTCCACTACGCACGCCAGTGGAAGCCAAAGGATTTTTCCATCGCCCGCTCTCGGGGTTGGTTCTCGCTGCATAGTTGATGGAAGACCGTTGCGTATGCCTATAAAGGCGAGGTTGCAAAGGTCGAGTCTACTCCGGCAGGCCGATCTTCACATTGAATGTCCCTATCTACTCCCCCCCGGGGTTACCTACCTTGACGTGGTGGGGGGGCTTGAGAGTCCTGATGATCCTCGAAGCTGTGCCAGCGGGAGTCCAACTCCCGGCAGGTCCAACCTTGCTGGAGTGGTTCGAGGTGAAGGATCAGACGAAGAGCGTAGCCAGTGTCCCAACCTATGGCGTGAGGTATCGTGCCTAGGGGTGAATGGCCGTGGGACGATAAACATGACGGTCGCAAACGATCCCTCTGGGGTACCTGCCGACCCCCCAGAGTAATTAGGCTTGCCCGGGTAAGGCGGCTCTGCCCGGGTCGACACTGTTCCGACCACACTCGTGGGATAAAAAAATGGATTCTCTCAAACAAACAAAACAAACAAAAAAGAAAAGTAAAAGAGGTACAGAGGATATAATAATGGATACGGAAGACGAGACGTGTGTAGTCTACACACCTAGTGCAGGCGCTAGTCGAGCGAGTTCCGTCGCGTCCCTGGTGGATGAGATTGGGCAACCTGTAAAAAGGAAAAGAACTGCTGTTGAAATGGATTTCGAGGAATTACGCGACAGAAACATACTGGACAGTGTCAAATCTGAAAGAGAGACGCTGGAAGCCTACTTGTTCAATGAGGGAAATAAAATAAACAAACCTGCCATTAAGTTCATCCTGGCAAAGTGGGCCTCACTTGAATCGATGCTCCACCAACAAATCCTAGAGAAAGAGACTATCATGGCGCAGCACCTTGAACGTACGAGACTGGATTCGCAACGAGAGGCTACATTTGCCCAAGTTGCTTCTTCGACGGCTTGGGGCCCTCCACCAGCAGGACTGCAACAAGGAAGAAATAAAGTAAACTCAGAACCGAGGCAAGAAAAAATCCGCAGGGCAACGAGGAAACCAAATGAAACCATTCTCATCAAACCATTGGAAGAAAATGATTCCAGAGGAAATGAAGAAATTCGAAAGGACATTATGAAAGGATTAAGGGATGTAAGGTCTAAACTTAAAGTTACGTCAATGCGGCAAATGAGAAAGAAAGGTTTCATTTTAAACATTGAAAGCCAGGATGATGTGAAGCTTGTGACGGATGCGAACCTGGGCAATATGAACCTAAAAATAGAGCGTCCTGAAAAGCAAAACCCGGCTATAATAATCTTTGACATCGATAATGATTACAGCAAGGATGAACTGTTGGATGACATGCTGAATAAGAATATTGGTACAAACTTAAGCGAGGAAGAACGAAACAATCTCAGGAAAAGTATTAGCTTCAGACACTCGTACAAAAATAAAGCAGGAAAGACAAATTGGATCATACAATTACCAGCTAAAGAAATGAAACAGCTGATAGACCAGGGTAGAATTTTCCTAATGTGGGGAACGTTTCGGCTTGCAGAATTCCTAAATATCACTAGATGTTTTAAATGCCTGGGATATGGGCATCTAGCAAAAAGCTGCTCTGAAAAAGATTCACTATGTGAGCACTGTGGATCAAAGGAACACAACAGAGAAAACTGCGAACACAAAAACGACCCGACCTGTGTAAATTGTAAAAGGAGTAAAAGGAAAGAGACTAAACACCACGTTAAAAGCAGAGACTGCCCAGAATACATTAGACAAGTGGACTTTTATAAGAGAAAGCTAGAATGGCCCTAAAAATAGCACAACTTAATGCGCGAAGATCTGCAAGTGCGGCAAGTGAAATACTAAACACTATTCTAGAAAAAGGCCTAGATGTAACCTGCATACAAGAACCGTATATATACAAAGGGAAAATTCAGGGATATAACAGTGCAAACTTGATCACCTTACAGCCCGATGTCAAGACACCCTGGGTGGGAATCGTAATTGATACACGAAAAGTTATTGCTCTCAAGATAGGTGATGACACAAATGAACATATGATGTGCGTCAACATATCTACAAAAAACATAGAACTCTATATTATTAACGGATACTTCCAGCCAACATTGCCATTGGAATGCTTTTTAACCAAACTTGAAAACCGCTTAAACACACTCACGCAACAAAAAGTACTTATCTGCCTTGACGCAAATGCTAAATCTACATGCTGGTTCTCCACGAGAACAGACAACAGAGGAGAAATGATGGAGAATTTCATAATAACCAAAAATTTAAGTATTCTAAATCAACCAGGTGAAATAACAACTTTCTCTGCGTCGATGGGAGAATCTAATATAGATATCACTCTTGCCAGCCGGTCGTTAGTCCCCTATATCGGGAGTTGGAATGTTGCGGAAGACTGTGTAATTAGTGACCACAATATCATCTACACTACTTGCGAGCCCACCACGGCATCGGATAGAATAATTATAAATAGAACAGATGGATATAATATAAAGAAGGCAAATTGGGAAAGTTTTGACAATGAGCTAAAAGAAAAGTTCAAATTCTTATTAGATGAACGCAGGACATTATCTGCAGAAAATCTCATGAGACAATGCAATAAGGCTTTAAAAGAAGTGTGCGATGCAACAATTCCCAAAAAGGTAAAAGGAGCGAAAACACTACCCTGGTGGAACGAGAACATAAATAAGCTACGACAAGAAACCAGGGCGGCGAAAAGACAATTGGCTAGAGCGAGAAGGTTAAAAACTGGGGAGGAAGAAATCTTAGCGCGAACATTTAGGAGAGCGAGAAATGTTTATGTAGCAGAAATACGGAAAGCAAAACAGCAGTCATGGAGAAATTTTGTCCGCATTGAAGGTAATAAAGATCCATGGAGTATTCCCTATAAAATAGTGATGAATAAAATCAAGGGTAAAACTGAATTGGGAGCCCTCAAACTTCCATGTGGAGATTTAACTACTACGTGGGAACAGTCCGCCAAGGAACTACTAAAAAAATTCGCCCCTAAAGATGACAAACAAAACGAAAATGAGCAGCAGCAAAAAATTAGGAGCGAGACGTGGAAATATAAAAATCACAACCTGGAAAAGGATATAACAAAAAAGGAAATCTCCGCAGCTATAAAGCACTGCAAATCAGGGAAGGCGTGCGGTATTGACGGCTTTAGCGCGGAAATAGTAAAGAGAACATGGGAAACTGACAAAAATATCTTACTTACCCTATATAATCGATGCTTCAGGGATGCAATTTTCCCCAAATGCTGGAAAACTGCTGACGTGAGAATAATCCTGAAAGGAAAAGATGTAAAAAAAGATGAGGTATCGTCGTATAGACCAATAGCACTACTACCAGTAATTAGTAAAATATTCGAAAAAATAATCACAAATCGTATCCAAGAACAGTATATGCAGAGCGGTTTAGCGAACGAACATCAATATGGCTTCCGAAAGGGGTTTTCGACAGAAGATGCTCTTATAAGTTTTAAAAAAGGAATTGAAATGACAGAAAAGAAATACGTCATAGCTATTTTTATAGACATCCAAGGCGCGTTTGACAATCTATGGTGGCCCGCTATAAAAGCGAGATTAATAGCTGCTAAGTGTAGCTCGCTGCTGCTGAATCTTATAAACTCATATTTTAGAAACAGGAAAATCATAATAAAAAATATATATGAATCGGTGACATGCAAAGTAGAACGGGGCTGCCCGCAGGGGTCAATAATCGGACCTCTCGCGTGGAACTGGTGCCTCGACGAGCTTTTAAACCAAATTGAGGCAGACTTCAACCCCCTGGATGTGGAAACTACGGCTTATGCGGATGACCTGGTGTTTAGTGTTAAAGCTAATACTAGAGCTGAAATAGAAAAATTAGGTCGCGAGGTAATTACGACGTTAAAAAATTGGTGCACTAAAAATAAACTAACAGTGTCTGAAAAGAAAAGTAAAATTATGATAATGAAAGGGGTACTAAGAGGGCGTATGCCTATTATAAAATTAGAAGGGAAAAATATGGAATATACATATGCATACAAGTACCTAGGAGTAATAGTTGATAACAAACTTAACTTTAGCGCGCATACTAAATATCTAAGGGAAAAAGTGGTCAATTACGCCATGAGCATAAAGCGAATTGCACATAAAGAGTGGGGATTAAAGAGAAAGGTTCTAGAAGTATTATACGGGGCAGTCTGCAAACCGATATGTACGTATGGTGCGCTTATATGGCACATGAGAATAGATAAAGGTAGAATAAGGAAGCATCTATATGCGCTTCAGAGAGCGTTTCTGATACTACTAACTAGGGCGTGCAGAACAGTATCGACGGCAGCCTTACAAATAATAGCGGGGTGTCTACCCCTGGACCTAGAAATTAAAAGATTCGCCCTTACTCGAAATGTTAAAAAGAACTTACCTTGTGTTTGGAATGGGTACATGCATGAACCGACCGATGAAAATGACAGCAGACACCTGAAACAAGAAACAAAGAAAATTAGAAATGAAACACAGATAGAATGGCAAAGAAGATGGAACGAAGATGCACATGGACGCAACACATACAAATTTATTCCTAACGTTAACTTTACTGGGGAAAGAAAATGGTTCAAACCCTCTATGAACGCAGTGTTTTTATTAACAGGATATGGATCAATAAATGCCAGTCTATACAACCGAGGTCTGAGTGAGACTAATAAATGTCCACTCTGTGAACTAAGTGAGGAGACCGTGGAACACATCATGTTTAATTGCCCAGAATACGAAGAATTTAGGGATCAAGAATTTGAAGAAACAAGAAACAACTGGGAAAAATGTATCGAAACCAAGGAAGCCTATAATAAATTCTGCATTTTCGCGGAGAAAGTTTTTGACAAGAGGAAACAAAGAAACAGAGAGTATACAGTAGATCAGAGCACGCCTCCACGTGGCGGGGACGGTAACTCATAAACAATCAGATTATGTGGCTAAGATGCTCTAAAACACTCCCCCTGAAAATAACATTTGACTGCTATTAGGAAATGATAAAGAGAAAAAAGGTAGCAATGAGTGCAAACTCGAATGCTACAGAATAAGGGAGAATAAATAAAAATGTCCCTATCTACTGGCGGGAGTAACTATGACTCTCTTAGTTATAGTTCAGCAAGCAACCCCCTTTTCGTGGGTCCCGCTATTAATACAGGCCGAAGGGTTCCGCCCTAGAGGCCTGTAGAACTGAGAGTTGCCTCTGCGAACATTGTTACCGGGTACGCGCCTTCGTCCCGGATATAGACACAGAGGGGCTGGGAGTAGCTATATCTATGGCTCTCCCACTTCGAACGCACTAAGTGAATTTCAATTTGCTTGTTACCGGGTACGCGCCTCCGTCCCGGATATAGACACAGAGGGGCTTGGGAGTAGCTATAGCTATAACTCTTCCATTTTCGAACGCAATAACCGAAATTGAATTTGCTTGTACGAAATTGAACGAGTCGGAGCAGAATTTAATTCGTACTTGAACGAGAACGGGAACACTGAACGCCTTTAGGTGCTTCCGGTTCCAGGAGAGCCAGTATCCATGGCTCTTCTACTTTGAACGGATTGAATTTGAACGAAATTGAACGAGTCGGAACAAATTCAAATGTGAATTCGAACGAGAACGGGAACACTGAACGCCTTTAGGTGCTCCCCGTTTCAACCCTCTATCATCCTCGGAACCCCTGCCCGTCCTCCCAATCCCTGGTGTGCCCTAACGGCTCTTGTCGGACTCATTCGCCTCACGAGGTGACTGAGAACGACAAGGACTGCCTAAGGATCCCGCTGGGCCCGCGTCGCCGTGGCCGCAAGGCTGTAGCATACTCGGAACCGGGGGATGCGCGCGTGTGAAAGTGTGGATGAGTATATGTATTTGTATGGGTGCGTTTTTTTTTTTTTTTTTTTTTTTTTTTTTTTTTTTTTTTTTTTTTTTTTAGGTACTCGCAGGGGACATCGGCTTCACCGATGATGGGAAGCGACGCTCCCACGACCCCCGTCAACCCCCAAGGCCAAGCTGGACCGTCGTGGTAAGGGCCTCGTGACAGGAAGGGGTTTCGTTCCTGCCGCTTACGATGGGGACTGGAGCGGTTGGCGACCCTCGCAGTCCTTAAGCAACAATTGCCCGGGTGGGACAAGGCGGCTCTGGACCACCGTGTGACATACTTTCCGACCATACTCGTGGGAACAAAATGGCATCAAACAGCACAACAACGACGACGACGCTGATGGAGATAAGGAGGAGTGCGCGACTGGCAGCCCGGTCATCGAGAACACCCAGCGCTGGAGGATCGGGCCACCATGTAGCTGGGTCGAGCACCTGCGGGGCCTCAAGGGTGCACGCGGCCCTGATTCAGATGCCTCCCCCCTCTTCGCGCGACGTAATTGGTTGTTCCCCACGAGACCCCCAGCGAGCTCCCCTGCGAGGTGGCCCTGACGGGCAGGTTTTCGGCCTTCGTGCCGTCCGAGTAGTTTTGAATAGGTGGGATAGAGGAGTAGGGCCGTGTGCGGCAGTCGCAGATGCCGCAGCGACGCACACCGTAGGCGCGAACAACGCGAGTAGAAATAGACGCAAGGAAAGCGAAATTCAGCCACCGGTGGCTGCTCATGCCGAAGAGATAGGACCGACACTTGAAAACGCGACCGCGAACCCCCACCGTAACGTAGATAGGGCCGACGCGCCGGGCGACGGCAATGTCGCGGATATTAGGGTGCTACAGCTGAATATGAGGCGTTCAGCTGTAGTCACAGGAGAGGTTCGTGCGCTCACTGGGCAGAAGCGACTGGACGTCCTGTTATTACAGGAACCATACGTCCGGAAGCAGGGCCAGAGCCACACATTTTACGGATTAGGAACTGGAATCAGGGTAGCCGCGGTCCGCTCCGAGAAGCCTTGGGCGGCTGTGGCCATCTGCAACCCCTCATTCCAGATGATCTTCGTCTCACAGCTGAGCACGACACATTGCGTATGTGTAGAAGTGACGGCACCCGGATCCTCGTTCTATGCCATCTCCCATTACTTCCAATGGAAAGATGACATCGAAGATCACCTCAGACACCTCGCTATGGTGCTCCGTTCTCTGAGGGGGAAGAGAGTATTAATAGCGTTAGATTCGAATGCGCGCTCGACCCAATGGGGACCCCAGAGGACCAACGAGCGCGGAAGCAGGCTCGAAAGACTCATCGAGGAGTTTGACCTGTGTATAGTGAACGACAGGAGCCAGCCCCCAACTTACTGGACGCCAAGGGGATCGTCATACATCGACGTTACCCTGGTGACGTCATCCATGTCCCAACTCATTAGGGAATGGAGGGTAAGGGAGGACTGGACAACGAGCGACCACAATGCCGTGGACATCAGGCTTCGCACCCCAAGAACCGCGAGAGACGACCAGTGCTCCGGTTCCAGTCGGTTCAACACTCGTAGGGCTGACTGGGAGCTGTTCGCTGCGACTCTCGGGGACTTGTCGGCTGCGAGGCTTGAAGAACTCCCACTCTCATCGGCGGCGGAGGTCGAGCATATGGCCAAGACTCTCACGGACGTCCTCACGGACGCCTGCATCGAGTCTATGCCAAGGAAAAAGCAATTTAGGAAGTCCAATCCGTGGTGGACACAGGCACTCACAAACCTCAAGAAGGGAGTGTACCAGCGCAGACGCGCGTTTCAGAAGGAAAGGTTCTTGCCCGAACGCCTCGTTAAACTGCAGCAGTATCGCTCTTCTTTGCGTCTGTATAGCAGGGAGGTGCGAAAGGTAAAACTCGACAGCTGGAGATCGTTCGTTACGTCGCACGGGAACTCGGAGGCTTGGGGCTTCGTTTATAAGCAACAGGCCAACAAACTCCGAATTGAGAAAGTGCTCAGCACGATCCGGCATAACGGCACGATCACTATGAACATGAAAGAAGCTGCCAGCAGCCTTCTCCAGACGCACGTCCCAGACGACCGGGAAGCAGAGGACACCCCCCAACAAAGGGAAATCAGAGCTCGTGCAGATATCGCACCGAACTCTCCCGACACCCCACCCTTCACAAAGGAGGAGATTGCAGCGGTTGTGCGATTCCTCAAATGTGACAAAGCGCCGGGACCTGACCTTATCGAGGTTATGGTGCTAAAACATGCCTTTGCTTCCATCCCAGATCAAATAGTTAGGCTCTTCAACGGGTGCCTTCAATGGGGCGTCTTTCCCTCTGCCTGGAAGGTGGGCTCCCTGAGAACCCTCCTGAAAGGTGAGGATAAGGACGAGATGGACCCGAAATCGTACAGGCCAATCTGCCTTCTCTCCGTGATCGGGAAACTCTTCGAAAGAATCCTCAAGGGCCGAATCGCAACGACAGCGATGACCCCCGAGAGGATCTCCGCCCGACAATACGGCTTCGTCTCCGGAAAGTCGACGGATGACGCGATCTTCGAGCTGCGGCGAATGGTTGACGCCTCTGAGGAGGTTTACACCGTCGCCCTGCTCTTCGATATATCCGGGGCCTTCGACAACGTATGGTGGCCTCTGGTATTAGACAGTCTTAGGAACAAGGAGTGCCCGCGGAATATATTTGAAGTAGTCCGCAGCTACTTTGACAATAGGAAAGTGCAGATTACGTGGGGGGACGAAGAGGTTTCCAAGCCCGCCACCAGGGGATGCCCGCAAGGGTCGGTCCTCGGCCCGGCATGCTGGAACCTCATGTTCGACGGACTCCTCAGAATCCTCGAGGACATAGTCCCGAACAACTTTGTTGCATATGCGGACGATCTCCTCGTCGTGATTAAAGGCAACTCGCGTAGGGAAATCGAGGTACAGGGCCAGATGGTCGTCGACACCATCACTCGATGGTGTCGGGCGGCCAAATTAGAACTGTCAGAGCGAAAGACGGAGGCGATCCTCCTTAAAACGCGTTGGGTGCGCGGGGCTCCTGTAGGTAGGCGGGGTGGGGAAAGGCCGGACCGCCGAAGACGGGCTCAACGGAGACCCAATCTAGCGAACCGGTACCCGGTCATTAGGATCGGGGAAAGTAAAATAGTATTCAAGGATAATGTTAGATATCTTGGCGTCCACTTTGATATGGACATGGGTGTTAGAACCCATTGCGAATACCTTAGAAGCAAGACCGCGAGGCTATTCGGGAAATTGGGGAAAATGGCGGGAGCAGGATGGGGCCTTAGGCATAAAGCTCTTAAAACCATCTATAAAGGAGTCTTCGTGCCGATAGTCGCTTATGGCGCGTCGGGGTGGGCGGACCTTTGTACGGAAACGGATCTCAAAATCCTCAGAGCGGCACAAAGACGCACGCTTATAGCGATCGCCTCCGCCTATAGAACGGCCTCATGGCGATCGCTGTGCGTAGTGGCAGGGGCTATCCCTATAGACTTAATTTTAGAAGAATATAGGGCGCGTTATGATATTAGGGCAGGTAGGGACGCCAGGATAAACAATGTTGTCATCCCGAGCGGGGCTGACAATGCTATACAGCGCATAAAGGGTGAGGTGATAAACAAGTGGCAGGCCGACTGGATCTCTTCCGAAAGGGGCCGTACCACTTTCGCCTTCTTCAGCAGCGTTCAGGAGCGAATGGATGCGGGGTGGTTCTCGCCAGACCACTATAGCTCGCAGGTACTCACCGGCCACGGGAACTTCAGGGCGCGGCTCGCGTCCCTGGGACTCGTGGAGGGTGAGGAATGCAGCTGTGGGCAGCCGGACACGCCCCGCCACTTCCTCCTCGAATGCCCTATGTTCGATCCGCAGAGAGTCGCTCTGCAGGAATTCATCGAGGGGCGGGATTGGCCAGAAGCGGCGCGCCAATTGGTGTCGTCGAGGGAGGCCTTTTCTGTCTTCTCGGACTACTGCCGGGAATCCCTTTGGCTAAAGGGTCTTGAAG
>OX637863.1:19779886-19787386 GCA_951802705.1 Netelia virgata | reverse complement strand
TCTCCGTCCCGTTCAACAGCCGGATCCTATCGATATTCATTCTCGAACTCCCCGCGGGACACGGGTCCGCTCTTCAATTCTCGACCCCGATCGGTCCACGCCTCGTTTCATGCCCTCGATCGGTCCACGGGCAAAATTCCACGCCCGATCGGTCCACGCGTCCGAGCAATACTATAGACGACGCGAGCGGCGTTGGACTTGTAATTTTTTTTTTTTTTTTTTTTTTTTTTTTTTTTTTTTTTTTTATTCTCCGTCCCGTTCAACAGCCGGATCCTGTCGATATTCATTCTCGAACTCCCCGCGGGACACGGGTCCGCTCTTCAATTCTCGACCCCGATCGGTCCACGCCTCGTTTCATGCCCTCGATCGGTCCACGGGCAAAATTCCACGCCCGATCGGTCCACGCGTCCGAGCAATACTATAGACGACGCGAGCGGCGTTGGACTTGTAATTTTTTTTTTTTTTTTTTTTTTTTTTTTTTTTTTTTTTATTCTCCGTCCCGTTCAACAGCCGGATCCTATCGATATTCATTCTCGAACTCCCCGCGGGACACGGGTCCGCTCTTCAATTCTCGACCCCGATCGGTCCACGCCTCGTTTCATGCCCTCGATCGGTCCACGGGCAAAATTCCACGCCCGATCGGTCCACGCGTCCGAGCAATACTATAGACGACGCGAGCGGCGTTGGACTTGTAATTTTTTTTTTTTTTTTTTTTTTTTTTTTTTTTTTTTTTTTATTCTCCGTCCCGTTCAACAGCCGGATCCTGTCGATATTCATTCTCGAACTCCCCGCGGGACACGGGTCCGCTCTTCAATTCTCGACCCCGATCGGTCCACGCCTCGTTTCATGCCCTCGATCGGTCCACGGGCAAAATTCCACGCCCGATCGGTCCACGCGTCCGAGCAATACTATAGACGACGCGAGCGGCGTTGGACTTGTAATTTTTTTTTTTTTTTTTTTTTTTTTTTTTTTTTTTTTTTTTATTCTCCGTCCCGTTCAACAGCCGGATCCTATCGATATTCATTCTCGAACTCCCCGCGGGACACGGGTCCGCTCTTCAATTCTCGACCCCGATCGGTCCACGCCTCGTTTCATGCCCTCGATCGGTCCACGGGCAAAATTCCACGCCCGATCGGTCCACGCGTCCGAGCAATACTATAGACGACGCGAGCGGCGTTGGACTTGTAATTTTTTTTTTTTTTTTTTTTTTTTTTTTTTTTATTTTTTTTATTCTCCGTCCCGTTCAACAGCCGGATCCTATCGATATTCATTCTCGAACTCCCCGCGGGACACGGGTCCGCTCTTCAATTCTCGACCCCGATCGGTCCACGCCTCGTTTCATGCCCTCGATCGGTCCACGGGCAAAATTCCACGCCCGATCGGTCCACGCGTCCGAGCAATACTATAGACGACGCGAGCGGCGTTGGACTTGTAATTTTTTTTTTTTTTTTTTTTTTTTTTTTTTTTTTTTTTTTATTCTCCGTCCCGTTCAACAGCCGGATCCTGTCGATATTCATTCTCGAACTCCCCGCGGGACACGGGTCCGCTCTTCAATTCTCGACCCCGATCGGTCCACGCCTCGTTTCATGCCCTCGATCGGTCCACGGGCAAAATTCCACGCCCGATCGGTCCACGCGTCCGAGCAATACTATAGACGACGCGAGCGGCGTTGGACTTGTAATTTTTTTTTTTTTTTTTTTTTTTTTTTTTTTTTTTTTTTTTATTCTCCGTCCCGTTCAACAGCCGGATCCTGTCGATATTCATTCTCGAACTCCCCGCGGGACACGGGTCCGCTCTTCAATTCTCGACCCCGATCGGTCCACGCCTCGTTTCATGCCCTCGATCGGTCCACGGGCAAAATTCCACGCCCGATCGGTCCACGCGTCCGAGCAATACTATAGACGACGCGAGCGGCGTTGGACTTGTAATTTTTTTTTTTTTTTTTTTTTTTTTTTTTTTTTTTTTTTTATTCTCCGTCCCGTTCAACAGCCGGATCCTGTCGATATTCATTCTCGAACTCCCCGCGGGACACGGGTCCGCTCTTCAATTCTCGACCCCGATCGGTCCACGCCTCGTTTCATGCCCTCGATCGGTCCACGGGCAAAATTCCACGCCCGATCGGTCCACGCGTCCGAGCAATACTATAGACGACGCGAGCGGCGTTGGACTTGTAATTTTTTTTTTTTTTTTTTTTTTTTTTTTTTTTTTTTTTTTTATTCTCCGTCCCGTTCAACAGCCGGATCCTATCGATATTCATTCTCGAACTCCCCGCGGGACACGGGTCCGCTCTTCAATTCTCGACCCCGATCGGTCCACGCCTCGTTTCATGCCCTCGATCGGTCCACGGGCAAAATTCCACGCCCGATCGGTCCACGCGTCCGAGCAATACTATAGACGACGCGAGCGGCGTTGGACTTGTAATTTTTTTTTTTTTTTTTTTTTTTTTTTTTTTTTTTTTTTTTATTCTCCGTCCCGTTCAACAGCCGGATCCTGTCGATATTCATTCTCGAACTCCCCGCGGGACACGGGTCCGCTCTTCAATTCTCGACCCCGATCGGTCCACGCCTCGTTTCATGCCCTCGATCGGTCCACGGGCAAAATTCCACGCCCGATCGGTCCACGCGTCCGAGCAATACTATAGACGACGCGAGCGGCGTTGGACTTGTAATTTTTTTTTTTTTTTTTTTTTTTTTTTTTTTTTTTTTTTATTCTCCGTCCCGTTCAACAGCCGGATCCTATCGATATTCATTCTCGAACTCCCCGCGGGACACGGGTCCGCTCTTCAATTCTCGACCCCGATCGGTCCACGCCTCGTTTCATGCCCTCGATCGGTCCACGGGCAAAATTCCACGCCCGATCGGTCCACGCGTCCGAGCAATACTATAGACGACGCGAGCGGCGTTGGACTTGTAATTTTTTTTTTTTTTTTTTTTTTTTTTTTTTTTTTTTTTTTATTCTCCGTCCCGTTCAACAGCCGGATCCTGTCGATATTCATTCTCGAACTCCCCGCGGGACACGGGTCCGCTCTTCAATTCTCGACCCCGATCGGTCCACGCCTCGTTTCATGCCCTCGATCGGTCCACGGGCAAAATTCCACGCCCGATCGGTCCACGCGTCCGAGCAATACTATAGACGACGCGAGCGGCGTTGGACTTGTAATTTTTTTTTTTTTTTTTTTTTTTTTTTTTTTTTTTTTTTTATTCTCCGTCCCGTTCAACAGCCGGATCCTATCGATATTCATTCTCGAACTCCCCGCGGGACACGGGTCCGCTCTTCAATTCTCGACCCCGATCGGTCCACGCCTCGTTTCATGCCCTCGATCGGTCCACGGGCAAAATTCCACGCCCGATCGGTCCACGCGTCCGAGCAATACTATAGACGACGCGAGCGGCGTTGGACTTGTAATTTTTTTTTTTTTTTTTTTTTTTTTTTTTTTTATTTTTTTTATTCTCCGTCCCGTTCAACAGCCGGATCCTATCGATATTCATTCTCGAACTCCCCGCGGGACACGGGTCCGCTCTTCAATTCTCGACCCCGATCGGTCCACGCCTCGTTTCATGCCCTCGATCGGTCCACGGGCAAAATTCCACGCCCGATCGGTCCACGCGTCCGAGCAATACTATAGACGACGCGAGCGGCGTTGGACTTGTAATTTTTTTTTTTTTTTTTTTTTTTTTTTTTTTTTTTTTTTTATTCTCCGTCCCGTTCAACAGCCGGATCCTGTCGATATTCATTCTCGAACTCCCCGCGGGACACGGGTCCGCTCTTCAATTCTCGACCCCGATCGGTCCACGCCTCGTTTCATGCCCTCGATCGGTCCACGGGCAAAATTCCACGCCCGATCGGTCCACGCGTCCGAGCAATACTATAGACGACGCGAGCGGCGTTGGACTTGTAATTTTTTTTTTTTTTTTTTTTTTTTTTTTTTTTTTTTTTTATTCTCCGTCCCGTTCAACAGCCGGATCCTATCGATATTCATTCTCGAACTCCCCGCGGGACACGGGTCCGCTCTTCAATTCTCGACCCCGATCGGTCCACGCCTCGTTTCATGCCCTCGATCGGTCCACGGGCAAAATTCCACGCCCGATCGGTCCACGCGTCCGAGCAATACTATAGACGACGCGAGCGGCGTTGGACTTGTAATTTTTTTTTTTTTTTTTTTTTTTATTCTCCGTCCCGTTCAACAGCCGGATCCTGTCGATATTCATTCTCGAACTCCCCGCGGGACACGGGTCCGCTCTTCAATTCTCGACCCCGATCGGTCCACGCCTCGTTTCATGCCCTCGATCGGTCCACGGGCAAAATTCCACGCCCGATCGGTCCACGCGTCCGAGCAATACTATAGACGACGCGAGCGGCGTTGGACTTGTAATTTTTTTTTTTTTTTTTTTTTTTTTTTTTTTTTTTTTTTTATTCTCCGTCCCGTTCAACAGCCGGATCCTATCGATATTCATTCTCGAACTCCCCGCGGGACACGGGTCCGCTCTTCAATTCTCGACCCCGATCGGTCCACGCCTCGTTTCATGCCCTCGATCGGTCCACGGGCAAAATTCCACGCCCGATCGGTCCACGCGTCCGAGCAATCCTATAGACGACGCGAGCGGCGTTGGACTTGTAATTTTTTTTTTTTTTTTTTTTTTTTTTTTTTTTTTTTTTTTATTCTCCGTCCCGTTCAACAGCCGGATCCTGTCGATATTCATTCTCGAACTCCCCGCGGGACACGGGTCCGCTCTTCAATTCTCGACCCCGATCGGTCCACGCCTCGTTTCATGCCCTCGATCGGTCCACGGGCAAAATTCCACGCCCGATCGGTCCACGCGTCCGAGCAATACTATAGACGACGCGAGCGGCGTTGGACTTGTAATTTTTTTTTTTTTTTTTTTTTTTTTTTTTTTTTTTTTTTTATTCTCCGTCCCGTTCAACAGCCGGATCCTGTCGATATTCATTCTCGAACTCCCCGCGGGACACGGGTCCGCTCTTCAATTCTCGACCCCGATCGGTCCACGCCTCGTTTCATGCCCTCGATCGGTCCACGGGCAAAATTCCACGCCCGATCGGTCCACGCGTCCGAGCAATACTATAGACGACGCGAGCGGCGTTGGACTTGTAATTTTTTTTTTTTTTTTTTTTTTTTTTTTTTTTTTTTTTTTTATTCTCCGTCCCGTTCAACAGCCGGATCCTATCGATATTCATTCTCGAACTCCCCGCGGGACACGGGTCCGCTCTTCAATTCTCGACCCCGATCGGTCCACGCCTCGTTTCATGCCCTCGATCGGTCCACGGGCAAAATTCCACGCCCGATCGGTCCACGCGTCCGAGCAATACTATAGACGACGCGAGCGGCGTTGGACTTGTAATTTTTTTTTTTTTTTTTTTTTTTTTTTTTTTTTTTTTTTTTATTCTCCGTCCCGTTCAACAGCCGGATCCTGTCGATATTCATTCTCGAACTCCCCGCGGGACACGGGTCCGCTCTTCAATTCTCGACCCCGATCGGTCCACGCCTCGTTTCATGCCCTCGATCGGTCCACGGGCAAAATTCCACGCCCGATCGGTCCACGCGTCCGAGCAATACTATAGACGACGCGAGCGGCGTTGGACTTGTAATTTTTTTTTTTTTTTTTTTTTTTTTTTTTTTTTTTTTTATTCTCCGTCCCGTTCAACAGCCGGATCCTATCGATATTCATTCTCGAACTCCCCGCGGGACACGGGTCCGCTCTTCAATTCTCGACCCCGATCGGTCCACGCCTCGTTTCATGCCCTCGATCGGTCCACGGGCAAAATTCCACGCCCGATCGGTCCACGCGTCCGAGCAATACTATAGACGACGCGAGCGGCGTTGGACTTGTAATTTTTTTTTTTTTTTTTTTTTTTTTTTTTTTTTTTTTTTTATTCTCCGTCCCGTTCAACAGCCGGATCCTGTCGATATTCATTCTCGAACTCCCCGCGGGACACGGGTCCGCTCTTCAATTCTCGACCCCGATCGGTCCACGCCTCGTTTCATGCCCTCGATCGGTCCACGGGCAAAATTCCACGCCCGATCGGTCCACGCGTCCGAGCAATACTATAGACGACGCGAGCGGCGTTGGACTTGTAATTTTTTTTTTTTTTTTTTTTTTTTTTTTTTTTTTTTTTTTATTCTCCGTCCCGTTCAACAGCCGGATCCTATCGATATTCATTCTCGAACTCCCCGCGGGACACGGGTCCGCTCTTCAATTCTCGACCCCGATCGGTCCACGCCTCGTTTCATGCCCTCGATCGGTCCACGGGCAAAATTCCACGCCCGATCGGTCCACGCGTCCGAGCAATACTATAGACGACGCGAGCGGCGTTGGACTTGTAATTTTTTTTTTTTTTTTTTTTTTTTTTTTTTTTTTTTTTTTTATTCTCCGTCCCGTTCAACAGCCGGATCCTGTCGATATTCATTCTCGAACTCCCCGCGGGACACGGGTCCGCTCTTCAATTCTCGACCCCGATCGGTCCACGCCTCGTTTCATGCCCTCGATCGGTCCACGGGCAAAATTCCACGCCCGATCGGTCCACGCGTCCGAGCAATACTATGGACGACGCGAGCGGCGTTGGACTTGTAATTTTTTTTTTTTTTTTTTTTTTTTTTTTTTTTTTTTTTTTTATTCTCCGTCCCGTTCAACAGCCGGATCCTATCGATATTCATTCTCGAACTCCCCGCGGGACACGGGTCCGCTCTTCAATTCTCGACCCCGATCGGTCCACGCCTCGTTTCATGCCCTCGATCGGTCCACGGGCGAAATTCCACGCCCGATCGGTCCACGCGTCCGAGCAATACTATAGACGACGCGAGCGGCGTTGGACTTGTAATTTTTTTTTTTTTTTTTTTTTTTTTTTTTTTTTTTTTTTATTCTCCGTCCCGTTCAACAGCCGGATCCTGTCGATATTCATTCTCGAACTCCCCGCGGGACACGGGTCCGCTCTTCAATTCTCGACCCCGATCGGTCCACGCCTCGTTTCATGCCCTCGATCGGTCCACGGGCAAAATTCCACGCCCGATCGGTCCACGCGTCCGAGCAATACTATAGACGACGCGAGCGGCGTTGGACTTGTAATTTTTTTTTTTTTTTTTTTTTTTTTTTTTTTTTTTTTTTTTTATTCTCCGTCCCGTTCAACAGCCGGATCCTATCGATATTCATTCTCGAACTCCCCGCGGGACACGGGTCCGCTCTTCAATTCTCGACCCCGATCGGTCCACGCCTCGTTTCATGCCCTCGATCGGTCCACGGGCAAAATTCCACGCCCGATCGGTCCACGCGTCCGAGCAATACTATAGACGACGCGAGCGGCGTTGGACTTGTAATTTTTTTTTTTTTTTTTTTTTTTTTTTTTTTTTTTTTTTTTTATTCTCCGTCCCGTTCAACAGCCGGATCCTGTCGATATTCATTCTCGAACTCCCCGCGGGACACGGGTCCGCTCTTCAATTCTCGACCCCGATCGGTCCACGCCTCGTTTCATGCCCTCGATCGGTCCACG
>OX637863.1:19772386-19774886 GCA_951802705.1 Netelia virgata | reverse complement strand
GTTTCCGTAGGTGAACCTGCGGAAGGATCATTAACGTACTCTATCTCTTTGCGAATAATGCAATGCAGAACAATAAAAAAGCGTACGAAAATAAAAAATATTTTAATGGGCAATGGAAGAGGGACGCTGACGCGCCTGTCCATGTGTTACCGAAAAAATATCCAATATTCGTGTTACTATAAAAATTGTGGAGGCCGGTGTTTTCGGCCACACCGTTCCTGCCCCCCCGTGCCCCCTTTTAGCGAAGGCGGCGACGCGGGGCGTGTGGGGATGGGGTTTTCGATCTCACGCGAGATGCCTTCTCAATTAGTCACGAATTTCGAACGAGGGTGTCGGAAGGCGCGAGAGTGGAGAAAAAGAGATGAGGAGGAAGGAGAGGAAGAGAGGGAACGGCGTTTGTGACGAAGTGCGATGCGGTCCCTCGAGACTGCGTCGCCGCGCGCGCGGCGTGCCCCGCCCTCCTCCCCTCGCTCATAAAACACTTTCCTTCCAAAGACAACTCCGGAGGCCAGTCAAAATGGTGGAAAAAAGTTGTTTGCGCGAGTCTGGGCAGCCTATATACCAATATAACGGAGAACAGGAGAGCGTCGGAGAAGAGAGGCGGAAAGAGAGAAAAAGAGTCGTCTCTCACCGGGACGACGAATTATCTCCTCTATTTGCTGATCGGGCGATCGCTCTCGAAACCGTTGATTATTGAGAGGAGAGGAATTCTCGTGGCAAAAATCTTGTCAGAGTCTTCCGAGGCTTTTAAATGAAATTTCGCCCAGAATCGTGGTTGCACGCGCGCATACACGAATTTGAACGGTATCGGTGCTTGTTTATAAACTCTGTTGATATTTATATCCGATGTTTAACAAAAAATCCGACCACTTATCGATTGGCCTCGTTGTCGCGGTCACGTGACTCTCATGAACAACGATGATCGTGTCGCGCCTAACGGTGCGACCGTTCGGAGTGTGTGAGAATATCATCTCTGACTGACGGCTCGCGAGAACGCGCGTCTCGTACGCGGACTCGCGAAACATTTTGTCACGGCGAATTCGGGGGTCGCTCAATGCGCGCTCGTTCCCGTTGAGATTGTGTTGATAAAGCTGTGTTTTAAAGAAAAATGAAAAAACCATACGATTACCCTGAACGGTGGATCACTTGGCTCGTGGGTCGATGAAGAACGCAGCTAATTGCGCGTCAACTTGTGAACTGCAGGACACATGAACATCGACATTTCGAACGCACATTGCGGTTCTCGGATACAATTCCCGGACCACGCCTGGCTGAGGGTCGTTTTACGCATAAAGACTGCTTATATTTTTATATTATAAAGCGAACTTTGTGGACGCTCGTCGAGGGGCGCCCGGCAACGCGCCGAAGAAGCGCGCTCCCTCGGCGTCGTCTTAAATGATATTTTCGGCGAACGATTGAAATTGTGGATTGTGGGCAAGCCGAAAAAGGGGAAGGGCCCCGGACATATCTTCATCATATGTGTGATAAGAGTGTTTGTGCCGAAGTGACTTTGCAGAGCAACATCGTTAGAACGCGAATTGAAATTTTTTTGCGATATATAATAATATGGCATTTTTCATCCGTTGTGCATAGCAAAGCGCGCGCGCGCAGTCTCTCTTAACGAGAGACGGATCTGCCTTCCGGGCGAAGCCCCCGCCCACTCCCACGTTTCTTTCAGAAGCCGTCAAGCGATGCCCGTTTCGGATTATATATTATTGGCGCATTAAAGTGTAAAAAGCTTTCTGTTGCTGCATGTATCCGGCCATCGTGTCAACGAGATTATCGAAGATTTTGAGATATTTGCGTCGTACCGAGTTTGCGGATGCGTGTGCGTGGCGAGTAAAGCCAAGAGCCGGAGAGACGATTCTCGCTCTCGTTCTACACAAACCGCACGGCCGGTCGATCGGGTCCATGGGCTACTTGTAGTTTGAAAGGACAGATGCGACTGCGTAGCCGTGTCGCGGTGTTGTTGGGTTGTTTATAATATTCAACCAGCAGAGAAAAGAACGACGACGGAGAAATCATTCGAACGATCTCTTTTTCCCTGGCTCTCATCTCGCCACGAGAGTAGTGTCGTGTGTCGTCGTCGTGGTGGTGTGCGTACGCGCCACACACCACACACTCACACACAGACAACACCACCATGCAATACGCGTTGATCTCGGTCGCCGGCGTGTATAAATCGAACACTTGAAGTAATCTCAGTCTAATTGACTTGACGACCTCAGAGCAGGCGAGACTACCCGCTGAATTTAAGCATATTACTAAGCGGAGGAAAAGAAACTAACCAGGATTTCCTTAGTAGCGGCGAGCGAACAGGAATGAGCCCAGCACTGAATCCCGCGGCATTGTCGCTGGGAAATGTAGTGTTCGGGAGGATCCACTCATCCCGAGGCGTATGCCCGAGTCCAAGTCCATCTTGAATGGGGCCAATTACCCGTAGAGGGTGCCAGGCCCGTAGTGACCGGGAAGCGCTTCGGGAGGATCTCTCCTTAGAGTC
>OX637863.1:19767386-19769886 GCA_951802705.1 Netelia virgata | reverse complement strand
CGAGATTCCCTCTGTCCCTATCTACTCCCCCCCGGGGCTACCTACCTTGACGTGGTGGGGGGGCTTGAGAGTCCTGATGATCCTCGAAGCTGTGCCAGCGGGAGTCCAACTCCCGGCAGGTCCAACCTTGCTGGAGTGGTTCGAGGTGAAGGATCAGACGAAGAGCGTAGCCAAAGTCCCAACCCATGGTGTGAGATATCGTGCCTAGGGGTGAATGGCCGGGGGATGTTAAACATGCCGGTCGCTTACGATTCCTCTGGGGTACCTGCCGACCCCCCAGAGTAATTAGGCTTGCCCGGGTAAGGCGGCTCTGCCCGGGTTGACCTACCTTCCGACCTACTCGTGGGAATCACATGGAAAATCTAAATATAAAAACCAAAACAAGAACACAAAAAAAGAGCAAGGCGGCGCGTGACAATATGGACATGGAGGTGGCTTCGGGATCGCGTGAGGTTGAGACACCAAGTTCCGGCGTAAGCCGAGCTAGCTCGGTCATGTCTCTAACAGAGGAATGTGGACAGGCTAGTAAAAGGAAAAGAATTGAGCCGGACTTTGACTTCGATGAAATATGCAATCGGACGATTCTTGATGACATCAAGTCGGAAAGAGATAGCCTGGAGGCATTTTTATTTAATGATTTGAATAAAATAAACAAGCCTGCCATCAAGTTTATTTTAGCGAAATGGGCGTCACTGGAAACAAAGTTGCAACAGCAGGTGCTCGAAAAGGAAAAGATTCAAGCGGTACATACCGAATGTGCAAAGAAAGCAGTGCCTACGTATGCGCAGACAGTAGTGGGCTCGGCATCCTGGGGACCTTCCCTGTCTGGTGTTTCCAGACCACGAGAACAAAAACCTGAAAAGAAAAGAGAAAAAGAAAAATATGAGGTTGTCATAATTAAACCACAAGATGAAAACGATAAAAGGACAAATGATGAAATAAAAGCTAAGGTAACCGAGGTACTGAAAAGCAAAAGAAGTTGTTTGAAAGTTCGGAACATACGACAGCTCCGGTCGAAAGGCATAGTTATGGAGGTCAGCAGCAAAGCTGACGTAGAAATTATTGAGAAGGCTGGCTTGGCAGACGCTGGATTGCGGCCGTCGGGCCCTCGGAAGACGGATCCCAGCATCATAATCTATGATGTTGAGAAAGATTACAAGGCAGAGGAACTTAAAGAAGACTTCATAGCTAAGAACTTTGAGCGAGTCTCGGAGAGCGAAGAACAGGAGCTGAAAGGAAAAATTTACTTCAGGCACTGCTTCAAAGTAAATGGAAAGGTTGACAAAGTCAACTGGATCGTCCAGCTGCCGGCTCAGCAGTTTAACGAATTAGTAAAGCAAGAGAAAATTTTCATGTTTTGGAGGAGCTACAGGCTCAAAGAGCATATCAACATTACACGATGCTTTAGATGTCTAGGGTATGGGCACATAGCAAAGAATTGTAGCTGCGAGAAGCAGGCATGTGAGCATTGTGGGAGTCAGGAGCACCTGCGGGATGCTTGCCCGAAGAAAGACAGTCCGGAATGCATCAACTGCACTAGGGCGAAAAGAAAAGATGCCAAACACAGTATACGACATAAGGAGTGCCCTGAGTATATAAGGCAAGTTGAACTGTATCGCTCCCGCATAACATGGAGCTAAAGATTGGGCAAATTAACGCACAAAGATCAGCGATAGTTGCGGCCGAACTTAGGAAACTTATGACTGAGTATAAGCTGGATATTCTATGCATACAGGAACCATATATCTATAAAGGACAAGTACAGGGCTATAAGATTCAGGGTATGCGCGTGTTCCAGCCAATGGGGGATACACCGTGGGTGGCAGTAGTCGCTAGGACGGACCAGTTGGAGATATTTCCGGTTATTGTGGACATTTCTGAGCATATAATGGCTCTTGAAGTGCGAACAGCGAGGGACTGCTTATATGTAGTCAATTTATACTGCCAGTTCTCGCGGCCAATCGAACAATTTATTGCAGAATTGGAACGGGTTCTGGTCCGTCTAAACGATTACCGCGTCTTAATATGTATGGACGCTAATGCCAAATCAGCCATTTGGTTCTCGAGGGAGACAAACGAACGCGGTAGACTGCTGGAGGATTTTCTGTTTGAGCGAGGCCTGACAGTTCTGAATCAATTCAGTGAGCGATGCACCTTCTCTAATACCCAAGGAGAGTCAAATATCGATGTCACGGCGGCGGGGAGAGCCCTCCGTAGGTGTTGCGTAACCTGGGAGATCACAAATGAAATATCTACGAGTGATCATAATCTAATTAAAGTGAAGGTCAAATTGAAACGCACTGCAGAGGAGCGGTTCACTGAAAAAAGTACGTACAATATTAAGGCGGCAAACTGGAGTAGATTTAAACAGGCTGTAAATGAAAAATTAACTGAAGAAAGGCTGGAGCAGTTGAGGCATAAGAAGATTAATGATTTAAATAGAGAAGTTAAAATGGTACTCACAAGCATCTGCAATGAGACGATTCCAAAGAAGAAGAAT
>OX637863.1:19737386-19762386 GCA_951802705.1 Netelia virgata | reverse complement strand
GTTCAACAGCCGGATCCTGTCGATATTCATTCTCGAACTCCCCGCGGGACACGGGTCCGCTCTTCAATTCTCGACCCCGATCGGTCCACGCCTCGTTTCATGCCCTCGATCGGTCCACGGGCAAAATTCCACGCCCGATCGGTCCACGCGTCCGAGCAATACTATAGACGACGCGAGCGGCGTTGGACTTGTAATTTTTTTTTTTTTTTTTTTTTTTTTTTTTTTTTTTTTTTTATTCTCCGTCCCGTTCAACAGCCGGATCCTATCGATATTCATTCTCGAACTCCCCGCGGGACACGGGTCCGCTCTTCAATTCTCGACCCCGATCGGTCCACGCCTCGTTTCATGCCCTCGATCGGTCCACGGGCAAAATTCCACGCCCGATCGGTCCACGCGTCCGAGCAATACTATAGACGACGCGAGCGGCGTTGGACTTGTAATTTTTTTTTTTTTTTTTTTTTTTTTTTTTTTTTTTTTTTATTCTCCGTCCCGTTCAACAGCCGGATCCTGTCGATATTCATTCTCGAACTCCCCGCGGGACACGGGTCCGCTCTTCAATTCTCGACCCCGATCGGTCCACGCCTCGTTTCATGCCCTCGATCGGTCCACGGGCAAAATTCCACGCCCGATCGGTCCACGCGTCCGAGCAATACTATAGACGACGCGAGCGGCGTTGGACTTGTAATTTTTTTTTTTTTTTTTTTTTTTTTTTTTTTTTTTTTTTATTCTCCGTCCCGTTCAACAGCCGGATCCTGTCGATATTCATTCTCGAACTCCCCGCGGGACACGGGTCCGCTCTTCAATTCTCGACCCCGATCGGTCCACGCCTCGTTTCATGCCCTCGATCGGTCCACGGGCAAAATTCCACGCCCGATCGGTCCACGCGTCCGAGCAATACTATAGACGACGCGAGCGGCGTTGGACTTGTAATTTTTTTTTTTTTTTTTTTTTTTTTTTTTTTTTTTTTTTTATTCTCCGTCCCGTTCAACAGCCGGATCCTGTCGATATTCATTCTCGAACTCCCCGCGGGACACGGGTCCGCTCTTCAATTCTCGACCCCGATCGGTCCACGCCTCGTTTCATGCCCTCGATCGGTCCACGGGCAAAATTCCACGCCCGATCGGTCCACGCGTCCGAGCAATACTATAGACGACGCGAGCGGCGTTGGACTTGTAATTTTTTTTTTTTTTTTTTTTTTTTTTTTTTTTTTTTTTTTATTCTCCGTCCCGTTCAACAGCCGGATCCTATCGATATTCATTCTCGAACTCCCCGCGGGACACGGGTCCGCTCTTCAATTCTCGACCCCGATCGGTCCACGCCTCGTTTCATGCCCTCGATCGGTCCACGGGCAAAATTCCACGCCCGATCGGTCCACGCGTCCGAGCAATACTATAGACGACGCGAGCGGCGTTGGACTTGTAATTTTTTTTTTTTTTTTTTTTTTTTTTTTTTTTTTTTTTTTATTCTCCGTCCCGTTCAACAGCCGGATCCTATCGATATTCATTCTCGAACTCCCCGCGGGACACGGGTCCGCTCTTCAATTCTCGACCCCGATCGGTCCACGCCTCGTTTCATGCCCTCGATCGGTCCACGGGCAAAATTCCACGCCCGATCGGTCCACGCGTCCGAGCAATCCTATAGACGACGCGAGCGGCGTTGGACTTGTAATTTTTTTTTTTTTTTTTTTTTTTTTTTTTTTTTTTTTTTTTATTCTCCGTCCCGTTCAACAGCCGGATCCTGTCGATATTCATTCTCGAACTCCCCGCGGGACACGGGTCCGCTCTTCAATTCTCGACCCCGATCGGTCCACGCCTCGTTTCATGCCCTCGATCGGTCCACGGGCAAAATTCCACGCCCGATCGGTCCACGCGTCCGAGCAATACTATAGACGACGCGAGCGGCGTTGGACTTGTAATTTTTTTTTTTTTTTTTTTTTTTTTTTTTTTTTTTTTTTTTATTCTCCGTCCCGTTCAACAGCCGGATCCTATCGATATTCATTCTCGAACTCCCCGCGGGACACGGGTCCGCTCTTCAATTCTCGACCCCGATCGGTCCACGCCTCGTTTCATGCCCTCGATCGGTCCACGGGCAAAATTCCACGCCCGATCGGTCCACGCGTCCGAGCAATACTATAGACGACGCGAGCGGCGTTGGACTTGTAATTTTTTTTTTTTTTTTTTTTTTTTTTTTTTTTTTTTTTTTTATTCTCCGTCCCGTTCAACAGCCGGATCCTATCGATATTCATTCTCGAACTCCCCGCGGGACACGGGTCCGCTCTTCAATTCTCGACCCCGATCGGTCCACGCCTCGTTTCATGCCCTCGATCGGTCCACGGGCAAAATTCCACGCCCGATCGGTCCACGCGTCCGAGCAATACTATAGACGACGCGAGCGGCGTTGGACTTGTAATTTTTTTTTTTTTTTTTTTTTTTTTTTTTTTTTTTTTTTTTTATTCTCCGTCCCGTTCAACAGCCGGATCCTGTCGATATTCATTCTCGAACTCCCCGCGGGACACGGGTCCGCTCTTCAATTCTCGACCCCGATCGGTCCACGCCTCGTTTCATGCCCTCGATCGGTCCACGGGCAAAATTCCACGCCCGATCGGTCCACGCGTCCGAGCAATACTATAGACGACGCGAGCGGCGTTGGACTTGTAATTTTTTTTTTTTTTTTTTTTTTTTTTTTTTTTTTTTTTTTATTCTCCGTCCCGTTCAACAGCCGGATCCTATCGATATTCATTCTCGAACTCCCCGCGGGACACGGGTCCGCTCTTCAATTCTCGACCCCGATCGGTCCACGCCTCGTTTCATGCCCTCGATCGGTCCACGGGCAAAATTCCACGCCCGATCGGTCCACGCGTCCGAGCAATACTATAGACGACGCGAGCGGCGTTGGACTTGTAATTTTTTTTTTTTTTTTTTTTTTTTTTTTTTTTTTTTTTTTATTCTCCGTCCCGTTCAACAGCCGGATCCTGTCGATATTCATTCTCGAACTCCCCGCGGGACACGGGTCCGCTCTTCAATTCTCGACCCCGATCGGTCCACGCCTCGTTTCATGCCCTCGATCGGTCCACGGGCAAAATTCCACGCCCGATCGGTCCACGCGTCCGAGCAATACTATAGACGACGCGAGCGGCGTTGGACTTGTAATTTTTTTTTTTTTTTTTTTTTTTTTTTTTTTTTTTTTTTTTTTTATTCTCCGTCCCGTTCAACAGCCGGATCCTGTCGATATTCATTCTCGAACTCCCCGCGGGACACGGGTCCGCTCTTCAATTCTCGACCCCGATCGGTCCACGCCTCGTTTCATGCCCTCGATCGGTCCACGGGCAAAATTCCACGCCCGATCGGTCCACGCGTCCGAGCAATACTATAGACGACGCGAGCGGCGTTGGACTTGTAATTTTTTTTTTTTTTTTTTTTTTTTTTTTTTTTTTTTTTTTTATTCTCCGTCCCGTTCAACAGCCGGATCCTATCGATATTCATTCTCGAACTCCCCGCGGGACACGGGTCCGCTCTTCAATTCTCGACCCCGATCGGTCCACGCCTCGTTTCATGCCCTCGATCGGTCCACGGGCGAAATTCCACGCCCGATCGGTCCACGCGTCCGAGCAATACTATAGACGACGCGAGCGGCGTTGGACTTGTAATTTTTTTTTTTTTTTTTTTTTTTTTTTTTTTTTTTTTTTATTCTCCGTCCCGTTCAACAGCCGGATCCTGTCGATATTCATTCTCGAACTCCCCGCGGGACACGGGTCCGCTCTTCAATTCTCGACCCCGATCGGTCCACGCCTCGTTTCATGCCCTCGATCGGTCCACGGGCAAAATTCCACGCCCGATCGGTCCACGCGTCCGAGCAATACTATAGACGACGCGAGCGGCGTTGGACTTGTAATTTTTTTTTTTTTTTTTTTTTTTTTTTTTTTTTTTTTTTTATTCTCCGTCCCGTTCAACAGCCGGATCCTATCGATATTCATTCTCGAACTCCCCGCGGGACACGGGTCCGCTCTTCAATTCTCGACCCCGATCGGTCCACGCCTCGTTTCATGCCCTCGATCGGTCCACGGGCAAAATTCCACGCCCGATCGGTCCACGCGTCCGAGCAATACTATAGACGACGCGAGCGGCGTTGGACTTGTAATTTTTTTTTTTTTTTTTTTTTTTTTTTTTTTTTTTTTTTTTTATTCTCCGTCCCGTTCAACAGCCGGATCCTGTCGATATTCATTCTCGAACTCCCCGCGGGACACGGGTCCGCTCTTCAATTCTCGACCCCGATCGGTCCACGCCTCGTTTCATGCCCTCGATCGGTCCACGGGCAAAATTCCACGCCCGATCGGTCCACGCGTCCGAGCAATACTATAGACGACGCGAGCGGCGTTGGACTTGTAATTTTTTTTTTTTTTTTTTTTTTTTTTTTTTTTTTTTTTTTATTCTCCGTCCCGTTCAACAGCCGGATCCTATCGATATTCATTCTCGAACTCCCCGCGGGACACGGGTCCGCTCTTCAATTCTCGACCCCGATCGGTCCACGCCTCGTTTCATGCCCTCGATCGGTCCACGGGCAAAATTCCACGCCCGATCGGTCCACGCGTCCGAGCAATACTATAGACGACGCGAGCGGCGTTGGACTTGTAATTTTTTTTTTTTTTTTTTTTTTTTTTTTTTTTTTTTTTTTTTATTCTCCGTCCCGTTCAACAGCCGGATCCTGTCGATATTCATTCTCGAACTCCCCGCGGGACACGGGTCCGCTCTTCAATTCTCGACCCCGATCGGTCCACGCCTCGTTTCATGCCCTCGATCGGTCCACGGGCAAAATTCCACGCCCGATCGGTCCACGCGTCCGAGCAATACTATAGACGACGCGAGCGGCGTTGGACTTGTAATTTTTTTTTTTTTTTTTTTTTTTTTTTTTTTTTTTTTTTTATTCTCCGTCCCGTTCAACAGCCGGATCCTATCGATATTCATTCTCGAACTCCCCGCGGGACACGGGTCCGCTCTTCAATTCTCGACCCCGATCGGTCCACGCCTCGTTTCATGCCCTCGATCGGTCCACGGGCAAAATTCCACGCCCGATCGGTCCACGCGTCCGAGCAATACTATAGACGACGCGAGCGGCGTTGGACTTGTAATTTTTTTTTTTTTTTTTTTTTTTTTTTTTTTTTTTTTTTTATTCTCCGTCCCGTTCAACAGCCGGATCCTGTCGATATTCATTCTCGAACTCCCCGCGGGACACGGGTCCGCTCTTCAATTCTCGACCCCGATCGGTCCACGCCTCGTTTCATGCCCTCGATCGGTCCACGGGCAAAATTCCACGCCCGATCGGTCCACGCGTCCGAGCAATACTATAGACGACGCGAGCGGCGTTGGACTTGTAATTTTTTTTTTTTTTTTTTTTTTTTTTTTTTTTTTTTTTTTATTCTCCGTCCCGTTCAACAGCCGGATCCTATCGATATTCATTCTCGAACTCCCCGCGGGACACGGGTCCGCTCTTCAATTCTCGACCCCGATCGGTCCACGCCTCGTTTCATGCCCTCGATCGGTCCACGGGCAAAATTCCACGCCCGATCGGTCCACGCGTCCGAGCAATACTATAGACGACGCGAGCGGCGTTGGACTTGTAATTTTTTTTTTTTTTTTTTTTTTTTTTTTTTTTTTTTTTTTATTCTCCGTCCCGTTCAACAGCCGGATCCTGTCGATATTCATTCTCGAACTCCCCGCGGGACACGGGTCCGCTCTTCAATTCTCGACCCCGATCGGTCCACGCCTCGTTTCATGCCCTCGATCGGTCCACGGGCAAAATTCCACGCCCGATCGGTCCACGCGTCCGAGCAATACTATAGACGACGCGAGCGGCGTTGGACTTGTAATTTTTTTTTTTTTTTTTTTTTTTTTTTTTTTTTTTTTTTATTCTCCGTCCCGTTCAACAGCCGGATCCTGTCGATATTCATTCTCGAACTCCCCGCGGGACACGGGTCCGCTCTTCAATTCTCGACCCCGATCGGTCCACGCCTCGTTTCATGCCCTCGATCGGTCCACGGGCAAAATTCCACGCCCGATCGGTCCACGCGTCCGAGCAATACTATAGACGACGCGAGCGGCGTTGGACTTGTAATTTTTTTTTTTTTTTTTTTTTTTTTTTTTTTTTTTTTTTATTCTCCGTCCCGTTCAACAGCCGGATCCTGTCGATATTCATTCTCGAACTCCCCGCGGGACACGGGTCCGCTCTTCAATTCTCGACCCCGATCGGTCCACGCCTCGTTTCATGCCCTCGATCGGTCCACGGGCAAAATTCCACGCCCGATCGGTCCACGCGTCCGAGCAATACTATAGACGACGCGAGCGGCGTTGGACTTGTAATTTTTTTTTTTTTTTTTTTTTTTTTTTTTTTTTTTTTTTTATTCTCCGTCCCGTTCAACAGCCGGATCCTATCGATATTCATTCTCGAACTCCCCGCGGGACACGGGTCCGCTCTTCAATTCTCGACCCCGATCGGTCCACGCCTCGTTTCATGCCCTCGATCGGTCCACGGGCGAAATTCCACGCCCGATCGGTCCACGCGTCCGAGCAATACTATAGACGACGCGAGCGGCGTTGGACTTGTAATTTTTTTTTTTTTTTTTTTTTTTTTTTTTTTTTTTTTTTTATTCTCCGTCCCGTTCAACAGCCGGATCCTGTCGATATTCATTCTCGAACTCCCCGCGGGACACGGGTCCGCTCTTCAATTCTCGACCCCGATCGGTCCACGCCTCGTTTCATGCCCTCGATCGGTCCACGGGCAAAATTCCACGCCCGATCGGTCCACGCGTCCGAGCAATACTATAGACGACGCGAGCGGCGTTGGACTTGTAATTTTTTTTTTTTTTTTTTTTTTTTTTTTTTTTTTTTTTTTATTCTCCGTCCCGTTCAACAGCCGGATCCTGTCGATATTCATTCTCGAACTCCCCGCGGGACACGGGTCCGCTCTTCAATTCTCGACCCCGATCGGTCCACGCCTCGTTTCATGCCCTCGATCGGTCCACGGGCAAAATTCCACGCCCGATCGGTCCACGCGTCCGAGCAATACTATAGACGACGCGAGCGGCGTTGGACTTGTAATTTTTTTTTTTTTTTTTTTTTTTTTTTTTTTTTTTTTTTTTATTCTCCGTCCCGTTCAACAGCCGGATCCTATCGATATTCATTCTCGAACTCCCCGCGGGACACGGGTCCGCTCTTCAATTCTCGACCCCGATCGGTCCACGCCTCGTTTCATGCCCTCGATCGGTCCACGGGCGAAATTCCACGCCCGATCGGTCCACGCGTCCGAGCAATACTATAGACGACGCGAGCGGCGTTGGACTTGTAATTTTTTTTTTTTTTTTTTTTTTTTTTTTTTTTTTTTTTTTATTCTCCGTCCCGTTCAACAGCCGGATCCTGTCGATATTCATTCTCGAACTCCCCGCGGGACACGGGTCCGCTCTTCAATTCTCGACCCCGATCGGTCCACGCCTCGTTTCATGCCCTCGATCGGTCCACGGGCAAAATTCCACGCCCGATCGGTCCACGCGTCCGAGCAATACTATAGACGACGCGAGCGGCGTTGGACTTGTAATTTTTTTTTTTTTTTTTTTTTTTTTTTTTTTTTTTTTTTTATTCTCCGTCCCGTTCAACAGCCGGATCCTATCGATATTCATTCTCGAACTCCCCGCGGGACACGGGTCCGCTCTTCAATTCTCGACCCCGATCGGTCCACGCCTCGTTTCATGCCCTCGATCGGTCCACGGGCAAAATTCCACGCCCGATCGGTCCACGCGTCCGAGCAATACTATAGACGACGCGAGCGGCGTTGGACTTGTAATTTTTTTTTTTTTTTTTTTTTTTTTTTTTTTTTTTTTTTTTTATTCTCCGTCCCGTTCAACAGCCGGATCCTGTCGATATTCATTCTCGAACTCCCCGCGGGACACGGGTCCGCTCTTCAATTCTCGACCCCGATCGGTCCACGCCTCGTTTCATGCCCTCGATCGGTCCACGGGCAAAATTCCACGCCCGATCGGTCCACGCGTCCGAGCAATACTATAGACGACGCGAGCGGCGTTGGACTTGTAATTTTTTTTTTTTTTTTTTTTTTTTTTTTTTTTTTTTTTTTATTCTCCGTCCCGTTCAACAGCCGGATCCTATCGATATTCATTCTCGAACTCCCCGCGGGACACGGGTCCGCTCTTCAATTCTCGACCCCGATCGGTCCACGCCTCGTTTCATGCCCTCGATCGGTCCACGGGCAAAATTCCACGCCCGATCGGTCCACGCGTCCGAGCAATACTATAGACGACGCGAGCGGCGTTGGACTTGTAATTTTTTTTTTTTTTTTTTTTTTTTTTTTTTTTTTTTTTTTTATTCTCCGTCCCGTTCAACAGCCGGATCCTGTCGATATTCATTCTCGAACTCCCCGCGGGACACGGGTCCGCTCTTCAATTCTCGACCCCGATCGGTCCACGCCTCGTTTCATGCCCTCGATCGGTCCACGGGCAAAATTCCACGCCCGATCGGTCCACGCGTCCGAGCAATACTATAGACGACGCGAGCGGCGTTGGACTTGTAATTTTTTTTTTTTTTTTTTTTTTTTTTTTTTTTTTTTTTTTTATTCTCCGTCCCGTTCAACAGCCGGATCCTATCGATATTCATTCTCGAACTCCCCGCGGGACACGGGTCCGCTCTTCAATTCTCGACCCCGATCGGTCCACGCCTCGTTTCATGCCCTCGATCGGTCCACGGGCAAAATTCCACGCCCGATCGGTCCACGCGTCCGAGCAATACTATAGACGACGCGAGCGGCGTTGGACTTGTAATTTTTTTTTTTTTTTTTTTTTTTTTTTTTTTTTTTTTTTTATTCTCCGTCCCGTTCAACAGCCGGATCCTGTCGATATTCATTCTCGAACTCCCCGCGGGACACGGGTCCGCTCTTCAATTCTCGACCCCGATCGGTCCACGCCTCGTTTCATGCCCTCGATCGGTCCACGGGCAAAATTCCACGCCCGATCGGTCCACGCGTCCGAGCAATACTATAGACGACGCGAGCGGCGTTGGACTTGTAATTTTTTTTTTTTTTTTTTTTTTTTTTTTTTTTTTTTTTTTTATTCTCCGTCCCGTTCAACAGCCGGATCCTATCGATATTCATTCTCGAACTCCCCGCGGGACACGGGTCCGCTCTTCAATTCTCGACCCCGATCGGTCCACGCCTCGTTTCATGCCCTCGATCGGTCCACGGGCGAAATTCCACGCCCGATCGGTCCACGCGTCCGAGCAATACTATAGACGACGCGAGCGGCGTTGGACTTGTAATTTTTTTTTTTTTTTTTTTTTTTTTTTTTTTTTTTTTTTTATTCTCCGTCCCGTTCAACAGCCGGATCCTGTCGATATTCATTCTCGAACTCCCCGCGGGACACGGGTCCGCTCTTCAATTCTCGACCCCGATCGGTCCACGCCTCGTTTCATGCCCTCGATCGGTCCACGGGCAAAATTCCACGCCCGATCGGTCCACGCGTCCGAGCAATACTATAGACGACGCGAGCGGCGTTGGACTTGTAATTTTTTTTTTTTTTTTTTTTTTTTTTTTTTTTTTTTTTTTATTCTCCGTCCCGTTCAACAGCCGGATCCTATCGATATTCATTCTCGAACTCCCCGCGGGACACGGGTCCGCTCTTCAATTCTCGACCCCGATCGGTCCACGCCTCGTTTCATGCCCTCGATCGGTCCACGGGCAAAATTCCACGCCCGATCGGTCCACGCGTCCGAGCAATACTATAGACGACGCGAGCGGCGTTGGACTTGTAATTTTTTTTTTTTTTTTTTTTTTTTTTTTTTTTTTTTTTTTTATTCTCCGTCCCGTTCAACAGCCGGATCCTATCGATATTCATTCTCGAACTCCCCGCGGGACACGGGTCCGCTCTTCAATTCTCGACCCCGATCGGTCCACGCCTCGTTTCATGCCCTCGATCGGTCCACGGGCAAAATTCCACGCCCGATCGGTCCACGCGTCCGAGCAATACTATAGACGACGCGAGCGGCGTTGGACTTGTAATTTTTTTTTTTTTTTTTTTTTTTTTTTTTTTTTTTTTTTATTCTCCGTCCCGTTCAACAGCCGGATCCTGTCGATATTCATTCTCGAACTCCCCGCGGGACACGGGTCCGCTCTTCAATTCTCGACCCCGATCGGTCCACGCCTCGTTTCATGCCCTCGATCGGTCCACGGGCAAAATTCCACGCCCGATCGGTCCACGCGTCCGAGCAATACTATAGACGACGCGAGCGGCGTTGGACTTGTAATTTTTTTTTTTTTTTTTTTTTTTTTTTTTTTTTTTTTTTTATTCTCCGTCCCGTTCAACAGCCGGATCCTATCGATATTCATTCTCGAACTCCCCGCGGGACACGGGTCCGCTCTTCAATTCTCGACCCCGATCGGTCCACGCCTCGTTTCATGCCCTCGATCGGTCCACGGGCAAAATTCCACGCCCGATCGGTCCACGCGTCCGAGCAATACTATAGACGACGCGAGCGGCGTTGGACTTGTAATTTTTTTTTTTTTTTTTTTTTTTTTTTTTTTTTTTTTTTTTATTCTCCGTCCCGTTCAACAGCCGGATCCTGTCGATATTCATTCTCGAACTCCCCGCGGGACACGGGTCCGCTCTTCAATTCTCGACCCCGATCGGTCCACGCCTCGTTTCATGCCCTCGATCGGTCCACGGGCAAAATTCCACGCCCGATCGGTCCACGCGTCCGAGCAATACTATAGACGACGCGAGCGGCGTTGGACTTGTAATTTTTTTTTTTTTTTTTTTTTTTTTTTTTTTTTTTTTTTTATTCTCCGTCCCGTTCAACAGCCGGATCCTATCGATATTCATTCTCGAACTCCCCGCGGGACACGGGTCCGCTCTTCAATTCTCGACCCCGATCGGTCCACGCCTCGTTTCATGCCCTCGATCGGTCCACGGGCAAAATTCCACGCCCGATCGGTCCACGCGTCCGAGCAATACTATAGACGACGCGAGCGGCGTTGGACTTGTAATTTTTTTTTTTTTTTTTTTTTTTTTTTTTTTTTTTTTTTTATTCTCCGTCCCGTTCAACAGCCGGATCCTATCGATATTCATTCTCGAACTCCCCGCGGGACACGGGTCCGCTCTTCAATTCTCGACCCCGATCGGTCCACGCCTCGTTTCATGCCCTCGATCGGTCCACGGGCGAAATTCCACGCCCGATCGGTCCACGCGTCCGAGCAATACTATAGACGACGCGAGCGGCGTTGGACTTGTAATTTTTTTTTTTTTTTTTTTTTTTTTTTTTTTTTTTTTTTTATTCTCCGTCCCGTTCAACAGCCGGATCCTGTCGATATTCATTCTCGAACTCCCCGCGGGACACGGGTCCGCTCTTCAATTCTCGACCCCGATCGGTCCACGCCTCGTTTCATGCCCTCGATCGGTCCACGGGCAAAATTCCACGCCCGATCGGTCCACGCGTCCGAGCAATACTATAGACGACGCGAGCGGCGTTGGACTTGTAATTTTTTTTTTTTTTTTTTTTTTTTTTTTTTTTTTTTTTTTTATTCTCCGTCCCGTTCAACAGCCGGATCCTATCGATATTCATTCTCGAACTCCCCGCGGGACACGGGTCCGCTCTTCAATTCTCGACCCCGATCGGTCCACGCCTCGTTTCATGCCCTCGATCGGTCCACGGGCAAAATTCCACGCCCGATCGGTCCACGCGTCCGAGCAATACTATAGACGACGCGAGCGGCGTTGGACTTGTAATTTTTTTTTTTTTTTTTTTTTTTTTTTTTTTTTTTTTTTTTATTCTCCGTCCCGTTCAACAGCCGGATCCTGTCGATATTCATTCTCGAACTCCCCGCGGGACACGGGTCCGCTCTTCAATTCTCGACCCCGATCGGTCCACGCCTCGTTTCATGCCCTCGATCGGTCCACGGGCAAAATTCCACGCCCGATCGGTCCACGCGTCCGAGCAATACTATAGACGACGCGAGCGGCGTTGGACTTGTAATTTTTTTTTTTTTTTTTTTTTTTTTTTTTTTTTTTTTTTTATTCTCCGTCCCGTTCAACAGCCGGATCCTATCGATATTAATTCTCGAACTCCCCGCGGGACACGGGTCCGCTCTTCAATTCTCGACCCCGATCGGTCCACGCCTCGTTTCATGCCCTCGATCGGTCCACGGGCAAAATTCCACGCCCGATCGGTCCACGCGTCCGAGCAATACTATAGACGACGCGAGCGGCGTTGGACTTGTAATTTTTTTTTTTTTTTTTTTTTTTTTTTTTTTTTTTTTTTTTATTCTCCGTCCCGTTCAACAGCCGGATCCTGTCGATATTCATTCTCGAACTCCCCGCGGGACACGGGTCCGCTCTTCAATTCTCGACCCCGATCGGTCCACGCCTCGTTTCATGCCCTCGATCGGTCCACGGGCAAAATTCCACGCCCGATCGGTCCACGCGTCCGAGCAATACTATAGACGACGCGAGCGGCGTTGGACTTGTAATTTTTTTTTTTTTTTTTTTTTTTTTTTTTTTTTTTTTTTTTATTCTCCGTCCCGTTCAACAGCCGGATCCTGTCGATATTCATTCTCGAACTCCCCGCGGGACACGGGTCCGCTCTTCAATTCTCGACCCCGATCGGTCCACGCCTCGTTTCATGCCCTCGATCGGTCCACGGGCAAAATTCCACGCCCGATCGGTCCACGCGTCCGAGCAATACTATAGACGACGCGAGCGGCGTTGGACTTGTAATTTTTTTTTTTTTTTTTTTTTTTTTTTTTTTTTTTTTTTTATTCTCCGTCCCGTTCAACAGCCGGATCCTATCGATATTAATTCTCGAACTCCCCGCGGGACACGGGTCCGCTCTTCAATTCTCGACCCCGATCGGTCCACGCCTCGTTTCATGCCCTCGATCGGTCCACGGGCAAAATTCCACGCCCGATCGGTCCACGCGTCCGAGCAATACTATAGACGACGCGAGCGGCGTTGGACTTGTAATTTTTTTTTTTTTTTTTTTTTTTTTTTTTTTTTTTTTTTTTATTCTCCGTCCCGTTCAACAGCCGGATCCTGTCGATATTCATTCTCGAACTCCCCGCGGGACACGGGTCCGCTCTTCAATTCTCGACCCCGATCGGTCCACGCCTCGTTTCATGCCCTCGATCGGTCCACGGGCAAAATTCCACGCCCGATCGGTCCACGCGTCCGAGCAATACTATAGACGACGCGAGCGGCGTTGGACTTGTAATTTTTTTTTTTTTTTTTTTTTTTTTTTTTTTTTTTTTTTTTATTCTCCGTCCCGTTCAACAGCCGGATCCTATCGATATTCATTCTCGAACTCCCCGCGGGACACGGGTCCGCTCTTCAATTCTCGACCCCGATCGGTCCACGCCTCGTTTCATGCCCTCGATCGGTCCACGGGCAAAATTCCACGCCCGATCGGTCCACGCGTCCGAGCAATACTATAGACGACGCGAGCGGCGTTGGACTTGTAATTTTTTTTTTTTTTTTTTTTTTTTTTTTTTTTTTTTTTTTTATTCTCCGTCCCGTTCAACAGCCGGATCCTGTCGATATTCATTCTCGAACTCCCCGCGGGACACGGGTCCGCTCTTCAATTCTCGACCCCGATCGGTCCACGCCTCGTTTCATGCCCTCGATCGGTCCACGGGCAAAATTCCACGCCCGATCGGTCCACGCGTCCGAGCAATACTATAGACGACGCGAGCGGCGTTGGACTTGTAATTTTTTTTTTTTTTTTTTTTTTTTTTTTTTTTTTTTTTTTTATTCTCCGTCCCGTTCAACAGCCGGATCCTATCGATATTCATTCTCGAACTCCCCGCGGGACACGGGTCCGCTCTTCAATTCTCGACCCCGATCGGTCCACGCCTCGTTTCATGCCCTCGATCGGTCCACGGGCGAAATTCCACGCCCGATCGGTCCACGCGTCCGAGCAATACTATAGACGACGCGAGCGGCGTTGGACTTGTAATTTTTTTTTTTTTTTTTTTTTTTTTTTTTTTTTTTTTTTTATTCTCCGTCCCGTTCAACAGCCGGATCCTGTCGATATTCATTCTCGAACTCCCCGCGGGACACGGGTCCGCTCTTCAATTCTCGACCCCGATCGGTCCACGCCTCGTTTCATGCCCTCGATCGGTCCACGGGCAAAATTCCACGCCCGATCGGTCCACGCGTCCGAGCAATACTATAGACGACGCGAGCGGCGTTGGACTTGTAATTTTTTTTTTTTTTTTTTTTTTTTTTTTTTTTTTTTTTTTATTCTCCGTCCCGTTCAACAGCCGGATCCTATCGATATTCATTCTCGAACTCCCCGCGGGACACGGGTCCGCTCTTCAATTCTCGACCCCGATCGGTCCACGCCTCGTTTCATGCCCTCGATCGGTCCACGGGCAAAATTCCACGCCCGATCGGTCCACGCGTCCGAGCAATACTATAGACGACGCGAGCGGCGTTGGACTTGTAATTTTTTTTTTTTTTTTTTTTTTTTTTTTTTTTTTTTTTTTTATTCTCCGTCCCGTTCAACAGCCGGATCCTATCGATATTCATTCTCGAACTCCCCGCGGGACACGGGTCCGCTCTTCAATTCTCGACCCCGATCGGTCCACGCCTCGTTTCATGCCCTCGATCGGTCCACGGGCAAAATTCCACGCCCGATCGGTCCACGCGTCCGAGCAATACTATAGACGACGCGAGCGGCGTTGGACTTGTAATTTTTTTTTTTTTTTTTTTTTTTTTTTTTTTTTTTTTTTTTATTCTCCGTCCCGTTCAACAGCCGGATCCTGTCGATATTCATTCTCGAACTCCCCGCGGGACACGGGTCCGCTCTTCAATTCTCGACCCCGATCGGTCCACGCCTCGTTTCATGCCCTCGATCGGTCCACGGGCAAAATTCCACGCCCGATCGGTCCACGCGTCCGAGCAATACTATAGACGACGCGAGCGGCGTTGGACTTGTAATTTTTTTTTTTTTTTTTTTTTTTTTTTTTTTTTTTTTTTTATTCTCCGTCCCGTTCAACAGCCGGATCCTATCGATATTCATTCTCGAACTCCCCGCGGGACACGGGTCCGCTCTTCAATTCTCGACCCCGATCGGTCCACGCCTCGTTTCATGCCCTCGATCGGTCCACGGGCAAAATTCCACGCCCGATCGGTCCACGCGTCCGAGCAATACTATAGACGACGCGAGCGGCGTTGGACTTGTAATTTTTTTTTTTTTTTTTTTTTTTTTTTTTTTTTTTTTTTTTATTCTCCGTCCCGTTCAACAGCCGGATCCTGTCGATATTCATTCTCGAACTCCCCGCGGGACACGGGTCCGCTCTTCAATTCTCGACCCCGATCGGTCCACGCCTCGTTTCATGCCCTCGATCGGTCCACGGGCAAAATTCCACGCCCGATCGGTCCACGCGTCCGAGCAATACTATAGACGACGCGAGCGGCGTTGGACTTGTAATTTTTTTTTTTTTTTTTTTTTTTTTTTTTTTTTTTTTTTTTATTCTCCGTCCCGTTCAACAGCCGGATCCTATCGATATTCATTCTCGAACTCCCCGCGGGACACGGGTCCGCTCTTCAATTCTCGACCCCGATCGGTCCACGCCTCGTTTCATGCCCTCGATCGGTCCACGGGCAAAATTCCACGCCCGATCGGTCCACGCGTCCGAGCAATACTATAGACGACGCGAGCGGCGTTGGACTTGTAATTTTTTTTTTTTTTTTTTTTTTTTTTTTTTTTTTTTTTTTTATTCTCCGTCCCGTTCAACAGCCGGATCCTGTCGATATTCATTCTCGAACTCCCCGCGGGACACGGGTCCGCTCTTCAATTCTCGACCCCGATCGGTCCACGCCTCGTTTCATGCCCTCGATCGGTCCACGGGCAAAATTCCACGCCCGATCGGTCCACGCGTCCGAGCAATACTATAGACGACGCGAGCGGCGTTGGACTTGTAATTTTTTTTTTTTTTTTTTTTTTTTTTTTTTTTTTTTTTTTTATTCTCCGTCCCGTTCAACAGCCGGATCCTATCGATATTCATTCTCGAACTCCCCGCGGGACACGGGTCCGCTCTTCAATTCTCGACCCCGATCGGTCCACGCCTCGTTTCATGCCCTCGATCGGTCCACGGGCGAAATTCCACGCCCGATCGGTCCACGCGTCCGAGCAATACTATAGACGACGCGAGCGGCGTTGGACTTGTAATTTTTTTTTTTTTTTTTTTTTTTTTTTTTTTTTTTTTTTATTCTCCGTCCCGTTCAACAGCCGGATCCTGTCGATATTCATTCTCGAACTCCCCGCGGGACACGGGTCCGCTCTTCAATTCTCGACCCCGATCGGTCCACGCCTCGTTTCATGCCCTCGATCGGTCCACGGGCAAAATTCCACGCCCGATCGGTCCACGCGTCCGAGCAATACTATAGACGACGCGAGCGGCGTTGGACTTGTAATTTTTTTTTTTTTTTTTTTTTTTTTTTTTTTTTTTTTTTTTATTCTCCGTCCCGTTCAACAGCCGGATCCTATCGATATTCATTCTCGAACTCCCCGCGGGACACGGGTCCGCTCTTCAATTCTCGACCCCGATCGGTCCACGCCTCGTTTCATGCCCTCGATCGGTCCACGGGCAAAATTCCACGCCCGATCGGTCCACGCGTCCGAGCAATACTATAGACGACGCGAGCGGCGTTGGACTTGTAATTTTTTTTTTTTTTTTTTTTTTTTTTTTTTTTTTTTTTTTTTATTCTCCGTCCCGTTCAACAGCCGGATCCTGTCGATATTCATTCTCGAACTCCCCGCGGGACACGGGTCCGCTCTTCAATTCTCGACCCCGATCGGTCCACGCCTCGTTTCATGCCCTCGATCGGTCCACGGGCAAAATTCCACGCCCGATCGGTCCACGCGTCCGAGCAATACTATAGACGACGCGAGCGGCGTTGGACTTGTAATTTTTTTTTTTTTTTTTTTTTTTTTTTTTTTTTTTTTTTTTATTCTCCGTCCCGTTCAACAGCCGGATCCTATCGATATTAATTCTCGAACTCCCCGCGGGACACGGGTCCGCTCTTCAATTCTCGACCCCGATCGGTCCACGCCTCGTTTCATGCCCTCGATCGGTCCACGGGCAAAATTCCACGCCCGATCGGTCCACGCGTCCGAGCAATACTATAGACGACGCGAGCGGCGTTGGACTTGTAATTTTTTTTTTTTTTTTTTTTTTTTTTTTTTTTTTTTTTTTTATTCTCCGTCCCGTTCAACAGCCGGATCCTGTCGATATTCATTCTCGAACTCCCCGCGGGACACGGGTCCGCTCTTCAATTCTCGACCCCGATCGGTCCACGCCTCGTTTCATGCCCTCGATCGGTCCACGGGCAAAATTCCACGCCCGATCGGTCCACGCGTCCGAGCAATACTATAGACGACGCGAGCGGCGTTGGACTTGTAATTTTTTTTTTTTTTTTTTTTTTTTTTTTTTTTTTTTTTTTTATTCTCCGTCCCGTTCAACAGCCGGATCCTATCGATATTCATTCTCGAACTCCCCGCGGGACACGGGTCCGCTCTTCAATTCTCGACCCCGATCGGTCCACGCCTCGTTTCATGCCCTCGATCGGTCCACGGGCAAAATTCCACGCCCGATCGGTCCACGCGTCCGAGCAATACTATAGACGACGCGAGCGGCGTTGGACTTGTAATTTTTTTTTTTTTTTTTTTTTTTTTTTTTTTTTTTTTTTTTATTCTCCGTCCCGTTCAACAGCCGGATCCTGTCGATATTCATTCTCGAACTCCCCGCGGGACACGGGTCCGCTCTTCAATTCTCGACCCCGATCGGTCCACGCCTCGTTTCATGCCCTCGATCGGTCCACGGGCAAAATTCCACGCCCGATCGGTCCACGCGTCCGAGCAATACTATAGACGACGCGAGCGGCGTTGGACTTGTAATTTTTTTTTTTTTTTTTTTTTTTTTTTTTTTTTTTTTTTTTATTCTCCGTCCCGTTCAACAGCCGGATCCTATCGATATTCATTCTCGAACTCCCCGCGGGACACGGGTCCGCTCTTCAATTCTCGACCCCGATCGGTCCACGCCTCGTTTCATGCCCTCGATCGGTCCACGGGCGAAATTCCACGCCCGATCGGTCCACGCGTCCGAGCAATACTATAGACGACGCGAGCGGCGTTGGACTTGTAATTTTTTTTTTTTTTTTTTTTTTTTTTTTTTTTTTTTTTTTATTCTCCGTCCCGTTCAACAGCCGGATCCTGTCGATATTCATTCTCGAACTCCCCGCGGGACACGGGTCCGCTCTTCAATTCTCGACCCCGATCGGTCCACGCCTCGTTTCATGCCCTCGATCGGTCCACGGGCAAAATTCCACGCCCGATCGGTCCACGCGTCCGAGCAATACTATAGACGACGCGAGCGGCGTTGGACTTGTAATTTTTTTTTTTTTTTTTTTTTTTTTTTTTTTTTTTTTTTTATTCTCCGTCCCGTTCAACAGCCGGATCCTGTCGATATTCATTCTCGAACTCCCCGCGGGACACGGGTCCGCTCTTCAATTCTCGACCCCGATCGGTCCACGCCTCGTTTCATGCCCTCGATCGGTCCACGGGCAAAATTCCACGCCCGATCGGTCCACGCGTCCGAGCAATACTATAGACGACGCGAGCGGCGTTGGACTTGTAATTTTTTTTTTTTTTTTTTTTTTTTTTTTTTTTTTTTTTTTTTTTATTCTCCGTCCCGTTCAACAGCCGGATCCTGTCGATATTCATTCTCGAACTCCCCGCGGGACACGGGTCCGCTCTTCAATTCTCGACCCCGATCGGTCCACGCCTCGTTTCATGCCCTCGATCGGTCCACGGGCAAAATTCCACGCCCGATCGGTCCACGCGTCCGAGCAATACTATAGACGACGCGAGCGGCGTTGGACTTGTAATTTTTTTTTTTTTTTTTTTTTTTTTTTTTTTTTTTTTTTTATTCTCCGTCCCGTTCAACAGCCGGATCCTATCGATATTCATTCTCGAACTCCCCGCGGGACACGGGTCCGCTCTTCAATTCTCGACCCCGATCGGTCCACGCCTCGTTTCATGCCCTCGATCGGTCCACGGGCAAAATTCCACGCCCGATCGGTCCACGCGTCCGAGCAATACTATAGACGACGCGAGCGGCGTTGGACTTGTAATTTTTTTTTTTTTTTTTTTTTTTTTTTTTTTTTTTTTTTTATTCTCCGTCCCGTTCAACAGCCGGATCCTATCGATATTCATTCTCGAACTCCCCGCGGGACACGGGTCCGCTCTTCAATTCTCGACCCCGATCGGTCCACGCCTCGTTTCATGCCCTCGATCGGTCCACGGGCAAAATTCCACGCCCGATCGGTCCACGCGTCCGAGCAATACTATAGACGACGCGAGCGGCGTTGGACTTGTAATTTTTTTTTTTTTTTTTTTTTTTTTTTTTTTTTTTTTTTTATTCTCCGTCCCGTTCAACAGCCGGATCCTGTCGATATTCATTCTCGAACTCCCCGCGGGACACGGGTCCGCTCTTCAATTCTCGACCCCGATCGGTCCACGCCTCGTTTCATGCCCTCGATCGGTCCACGGGCAAAATTCCACGCCCGATCGGTCCACGCGTCCGAGCAATACTATAGACGACGCGAGCGGCGTTGGACTTGTAATTTTTTTTTTTTTTTTTTTTTTTTTTTTTTTTTTTTTTTTTATTCTCCGTCCCGTTCAACAGCCGGATCCTATCGATATTCATTCTCGAACTCCCCGCGGGACACGGGTCCGCTCTTCAATTCTCGACCCCGATCGGTCCACGCCTCGTTTCATGCCCTCGATCGGTCCACGGGCAAAATTCCACGCCCGATCGGTCCACGCGTCCGAGCAATACTATAGACGACGCGAGCGGCGTTGGACTTGTAATTTTTTTTTTTTTTTTTTTTTTTTTTTTTTTTTTTTTTTTTATTCTCCGTCCCGTTCAACAGCCGGATCCTGTCGATATTCATTCTCGAACTCCCCGCGGGACACGGGTCCGCTCTTCAATTCTCGACCCCGATCGGTCCACGCCTCGTTTCATGCCCTCGATCGGTCCACGGGCAAAATTCCACGCCCGATCGGTCCACGCGTCCGAGCAATACTATAGACGACGCGAGCGGCGTTGGACTTGTAATTTTTTTTTTTTTTTTTTTTTTTTTTTTTTTTTTTTTTTTTATTCTCCGTCCCGTTCAACAGCCGGATCCTATCGATATTCATTCTCGAACTCCCCGCGGGACACGGGTCCGCTCTTCAATTCTCGACCCCGATCGGTCCACGCCTCGTTTCATGCCCTCGATCGGTCCACGGGCAAAATTCCACGCCCGATCGGTCCACGCGTCCGAGCAATACTATAGACGACGCGAGCGGCGTTGGACTTGTAATTTTTTTTTTTTTTTTTTTTTTTTTTTTTTTTTTTTTTTTTATTCTCCGTCCCGTTCAACAGCCGGATCCTGTCGATATTCATTCTCGAACTCCCCGCGGGACACGGGTCCGCTCTTCAATTCTCGACCCCGATCGGTCCACGCCTCGTTTCATGCCCTCGATCGGTCCACGGGCAAAATTCCACGCCCGATCGGTCCACGCGTCCGAGCAATACTATAGACGACGCGAGCGGCGTTGGACTTGTAATTTTTTTTTTTTTTTTTTTTTTTTTTTTTTTTTTTTTTTTATTCTCCGTCCCGTTCAACAGCCGGATCCTATCGATATTAATTCTCGAACTCCCCGCGGGACACGGGTCCGCTCTTCAATTCTCGACCCCGATCGGTCCACGCCTCGTTTCATGCCCTCGATCGGTCCACGGGCAAAATTCCACGCCCGATCGGTCCACGCGTCCGAGCAATACTATAGACGACGCGAGCGGCGTTGGACTTGTAATTTTTTTTTTTTTTTTTTTTTTTTTTTTTTTTTTTTTTTTTATTCTCCGTCCCGTTCAACAGCCGGATCCTGTCGATATTCATTCTCGAACTCCCCGCGGGACACGGGTCCGCTCTTCAATTCTCGACCCCGATCGGTCCACGCCTCGTTTCATGCCCTCGATCGGTCCACGGGCAAAATTCCACGCCCGATCGGTCCACGCGTCCGAGCAATACTATAGACGACGCGAGCGGCGTTGGACTTGTAATTTTTTTTTTTTTTTTTTTTTTTTTTTTTTTTTTTTTTTTATTCTCCGTCCCGTTCAACAGCCGGATCCTATCGATATTCATTCTCGAACTCCCCGCGGGACACGGGTCCGCTCTTCAATTCTCGACCCCGATCGGTCCACGCCTCGTTTCATGCCCTCGATCGGTCCACGGGCAAAATTCCACGCCCGATCGGTCCACGCGTCCGAGCAATACTATAGACGACGCGAGCGGCGTTGGACTTGTAATTTTTTTTTTTTTTTTTTTTTTTTTTTTTTTTTTTTTTTTTATTCTCCGTCCCGTTCAACAGCCGGATCCTGTCGATATTCATTCTCGAACTCCCCGCGGGACACGGGTCCGCTCTTCAATTCTCGACCCCGATCGGTCCACGCCTCGTTTCATGCCCTCGATCGGTCCACGGGCAAAATTCCACGCCCGATCGGTCCACGCGTCCGAGCAATACTATAGACGACGCGAGCGGCGTTGGACTTGTAATTTTTTTTTTTTTTTTTTTTTTTTTTTTTTTTTTTTTTTTTATTCTCCGTCCCGTTCAACAGCCGGATCCTATCGATATTCATTCTCGAACTCCCCGCGGGACACGGGTCCGCTCTTCAATTCTCGACCCCGATCGGTCCACGCCTCGTTTCATGCCCTCGATCGGTCCACGGGCGAAATTCCACGCCCGATCGGTCCACGCGTCCGAGCAATACTATAGACGACGCGAGCGGCGTTGGACTTGTAATTTTTTTTTTTTTTTTTTTTTTTTTTTTTTTTTTTTTTTTATTCTCCGTCCCGTTCAACAGCCGGATCCTGTCGATATTCATTCTCGAACTCCCCGCGGGACACGGGTCCGCTCTTCAATTCTCGACCCCGATCGGTCCACGCCTCGTTTCATGCCCTCGATCGGTCCACGGGCAAAATTCCACGCCCGATCGGTCCACGCGTCCGAGCAATACTATAGACGACGCGAGCGGCGTTGGACTTGTAATTTTTTTTTTTTTTTTTTTTTTTTTTTTTTTTTTTTTTTTATTCTCCGTCCCGTTCAACAGCCGGATCCTGTCGATATTCATTCTCGAACTCCCCGCGGGACACGGGTCCGCTCTTCAATTCTCGACCCCGATCGGTCCACGCCTCGTTTCATGCCCTCGATCGGTCCACGGGCAAAATTCCACGCCCGATCGGTCCACGCGTCCGAGCAATACTATAGACGACGCGAGCGGCGTTGGACTTGTAATTTTTTTTTTTTTTTTTTTTTTTTTTTTTTTTTTTTTTTTTTTATTCTCCGTCCCGTTCAACAGCCGGATCCTGTCGATATTCATTCTCGAACTCCCCGCGGGACACGGGTCCGCTCTTCAATTCTCGACCCCGATCGGTCCACGCCTCGTTTCATGCCCTCGATCGGTCCACGGGCAAAATTCCACGCCCGATCGGTCCACGCGTCCGAGCAATACTATAGACGACGCGAGCGGCGTTGGACTTGTAATTTTTTTTTTTTTTTTTTTTTTTTTTTTTTTTTTTTTTTTTATTCTCCGTCCCGTTCAACAGCCGGATCCTATCGATATTCATTCTCGAACTCCCCGCGGGACACGGGTCCGCTCTTCAATTCTCGACCCCGATCGGTCCACGCCTCGTTTCATGCCCTCGATCGGTCCACGGGCGAAATTCCACGCCCGATCGGTCCACGCGTCCGAGCAATACTATAGACGACGCGAGCGGCGTTGGACTTGTAATTTTTTTTTTTTTTTTTTTTTTTTTTTTTTTTTTTTTTTTATTCTCCGTCCCGTTCAACAGCCGGATCCTGTCGATATTCATTCTCGAACTCCCCGCGGGACACGGGTCCGCTCTTCAATTCTCGACCCCGATCGGTCCACGCCTCGTTTCATGCCCTCGATCGGTCCACGGGCAAAATTCCACGCCCGATCGGTCCACGCGTCCGAGCAATACTATAGACGACGCGAGCGGCGTTGGACTTGTAATTTTTTTTTTTTTTTTTTTTTTTTTTTTTTTTTTTTTTTTTATTCTCCGTCCCGTTCAACAGCCGGATCCTATCGATATTCATTCTCGAACTCCCCGCGGGACACGGGTCCGCTCTTCAATTCTCGACCCCGATCGGTCCACGCCTCGTTTCATGCCCTCGATCGGTCCACGGGCAAAATTCCACGCCCGATCGGTCCACGCGTCCGAGCAATACTATAGACGACGCGAGCGGCGTTGGACTTGTAATTTTTTTTTTTTTTTTTTTTTTTTTTTTTTTTTTTTTTTTTATTCTCCGTCCCGTTCAACAGCCGGATCCTGTCGATATTCATTCTCGAACTCCCCGCGGGACACGGGTCCGCTCTTCAATTCTCGACCCCGATCGGTCCACGCCTCGTTTCATGCCCTCGATCGGTCCACGGGCAAAATTCCACGCCCGATCGGTCCACGCGTCCGAGCAATACTATAGACGACGCGAGCGGCGTTGGACTTGTAATTTTTTTTTTTTTTTTTTTTTTTTTTTTTTTTTTTTTTTTATTCTCCGTCCCGTTCAACAGCCGGATCCTGTCGATATTCATTCTCGAACTCCCCGCGGGACACGGGTCCGCTCTTCAATTCTCGACCCCGATCGGTCCACGCCTCGTTTCATGCCCTCGATCGGTCCACGGGCAAAATTCCACGCCCGATCGGTCCACGCGTCCGAGCAATACTATAGACGACGCGAGCGGCGTTGGACTTGTAATTTTTTTTTTTTTTTTTTTTTTTTTTTTTTTTTTTTTTTTTATTCTCCGTCCCGTTCAACAGCCGGATCCTATCGATATTCATTCTCGAACTCCCCGCGGGACACGGGTCCGCTCTTCAATTCTCGACCCCGATCGGTCCACGCCTCGTTTCATGCCCTCGATCGGTCCACGGGCAAAATTCCACGCCCGATCGGTCCACGCGTCCGAGCAATACTATAGACGACGCGAGCGGCGTTGGACTTGTAATTTTTTTTTTTTTTTTTTTTTTTTTTTTTTTTTTTTTTTTATTCTCCGTCCCGTTCAACAGCCGGATCCTGTCGATATTCATTCTCGAACTCCCCGCGGGACACGGGTCCGCTCTTCAATTCTCGACCCCGATCGGTCCACGCCTCGTTTCATGCCCTCGATCGGTCCACGGGCAAAATTCCACGCCCGATCGGTCCACGCGTCCGAGCAATACTATAGACGACGCGAGCGGCGTTGGACTTGTAATTTTTTTTTTTTTTTTTTTTTTTTTTTTTTTTTTTTTTTTATTCTCCGTCCCGTTCAACAGCCGGATCCTATCGATATTCATTCTCGAACTCCCCGCGGGACACGGGTCCGCTCTTCAATTCTCGACCCCGATCGGTCCACGCCTCGTTTCATGCCCTCGATCGGTCCACGGGCAAAATTCCACGCCCGATCGGTCCACGCGTCCGAGCAATACTATAGACGACGCGAGCGGCGTTGGACTTGTAATTTTTTTTTTTTTTTTTTTTTTTTTTTTTTTTTTTTTTTTATTCTCCGTCCCGTTCAACAGCCGGATCCTGTCGATATTCATTCTCGAACTCCCCGCGGGACACGGGTCCGCTCTTCAATTCTCGACCCCGATCGGTCCACGCCTCGTTTCATGCCCTCGATCGGTCCACGGGCAAAATTCCACGCCCGATCGGTCCACGCGTCCGAGCAATACTATAGACGACGCGAGCGGCGTTGGACTTGTAATTTTTTTTTTTTTTTTTTTTTTTTTTTTTTTTTTTTTTTTTATTCTCCGTCCCGTTCAACAGCCGGATCCTATCGATATTCATTCTCGAACTCCCCGCGGGACACGGGTCCGCTCTTCAATTCTCGACCCCGATCGGTCCACGCCTCGTTT
>OX637863.1:19731685-19734185 GCA_951802705.1 Netelia virgata | reverse complement strand
CCTGGCCGAAAGGCCCGGGTAACCCGCTGAACCTCCTTCGTGCTAGGGATTGGGGCTTGCAATTATTCCCCATGAACGAGGAATTCCCAGTAAGCGCGAGTCATAAGCTCGCGTTGATTACGTCCCTGCCCTTTGTACACACCGCCCGTCGCTACTACCGATTGAATGATTTAGTGAGGTCTTCGGACTGGTGCGCGGCAATGTTACGGCATTGCCGATGTTGCCGGGAAGATGACCAAACTTGATCATTTAGAGGAAGTAAAAGTCGTAACAAGGTTTCCGTAGGTGAACCTGCGGAAGGATCATTAACGTACTCTATCTCTTTGCGAATAATGCAATGCAGAACAATAAAAAAGCGTACGAAAATAAAAAATATTTTAATGGGCAATGGAAGAGGGACGCTGACGCGCCTGTCCATGTGTTACCGAAAAAATATCCAATATTCGTGTTACTATAAAAATTGTGGAGGCCGGTGTTTTCGGCCACACCGTTCCTGCCCCCCCGTGCCCCCTTTTAGCGAAGGCGGCGACGCGGGGCGTGTGGGGATGGGGTTTTCGATCTCACGCGAGATGCCTTCTCAATTAGTCACGAATTTCGAACGAGGGTGTCGGAAGGCGCGAGAGTGGAGAAAAAGAGATGAGGAGGAAGGAGAGGAAGAGAGGGAACGGCGTTTGTGACGAAGTGCGATGCGGTCCCTCGAGACTGCGTCGCCGCGCGCGCGGCGTGCCCCGCCCTCCTCCCCTCGCTCATAAAACACTTTCCTTCCAAAGACAACTCCGGAGGCCAGTCAAAATGGTGGAAAAAAGTTGTTTGCGCGAGTCTGGGCAGCCTATATACCAATATAACGGAGAACAGGAGAGCGTCGGAGAAGAGAGGCGGAAAGAGAGAAAAAGAGTCGTCTCTCACCGGGACGACGAATTATCTCCTCTATTTGCTGATCGGGCGATCGCTCTCGAAACCGTTGATTATTGAGAGGAGAGGAATTCTCGTGGCAAAAATCTTGTCAGAGTCTTCCGAGGCTTTTAAATGAAATTTCGCCCAGAATCGTGGTTGCACGCGCGCATACACGAATTTGAACGGTATCGGTGCTTGTTTATAAACTCTGTTGATATTTATATCCGATGTTTAACAAAAAATCCGACCACTTATCGATTGGCCTCGTTGTCGCGGTCACGTGACTCTCATGAACAACGATGATCGTGTCGCGCCTAACGGTGCGACCGTTCGGAGTGTGTGAGAATATCATCTCTGACTGACGGCTCGCGAGAACGCGCGTCTCGTACGCGGACTCGCGAAACATTTTGTCACGGCGAATTCGGGGGTCGCTCAATGCGCGCTCGTTCCCGTTGAGATTGTGTTGATAAAGCTGTGTTTTAAAGAAAAATGAAAAAACCATACGATTACCCTGAACGGTGGATCACTTGGCTCGTGGGTCGATGAAGAACGCAGCTAATTGCGCGTCAACTTGTGAACTGCAGGACACATGAACATCGACATTTCGAACGCACATTGCGGTTCTCGGATACAATTCCCGGACCACGCCTGGCTGAGGGTCGTTTTACGCATAAAGACTGCTTATATTTTTATATTATAAAGCGAACTTTGTGGACGCTCGTCGAGGGGCGCCCGGCAACGCGCCGAAGAAGCGCGCTCCCTCGGCGTCGTCTTAAATGATATTTTCGGCGAACGATTGAAATTGTGGATTGTGGGCAAGCCGAAAAAGGGGAAGGGCCCCGGACATATCTTCATCATATGTGTGATAAGAGTGTTTGTGCCGAAGTGACTTTGCAGAGCAACATCGTTAGAACGCGAATTGAAATTTTTTTGCGATATATAATAATATGGCATTTTTCATCCGTTGTGCATAGCAAAGCGCGCGCGCGCAGTCTCTCTTAACGAGAGACGGATCTGCCTTCCGGGCGAAGCCCCCGCCCACTCCCACGTTTCTTTCAGAAGCCGTCAAGCGATGCCCGTTTCGGATTATATATTATTGGCGCATTAAAGTGTAAAAAGCTTTCTGTTGCTGCATGTATCCGGCCATCGTGTCAACGAGATTATCGAAGATTTTGAGATATTTGCGTCGTACCGAGTTTGCGGATGCGTGTGCGTGGCGAGTAAAGCCAAGAGCCGGAGAGACGATTCTCGCTCTCGTTCTACACAAACCGCACGGCCGGTCGATCGGGTCCATGGGCTACTTGTAGTTTGAAAGGACAGATGCGACTGCGTAGCCGTGTCGCGGTGTTGTTGGGTTGTTTATAATATTCAACCAGCAGAGAAAAGAACGACGACGGAGAAATCATTCGAACGATCTCTTTTTCCCTGGCTCTCATCTCGCCACGAGAGTAGTGTCGTGTGTCGTCGTCGTGGTGGTGTGCGTACGCGCCACACACCACACACTCACACACAGACAACACCACCATGCAATACGCGTTGATCTCGGTCGCCGGCGTGTATAAATCGAACACTTGAAGTAATCTCAGTCTAATTGACTTGACGACCT
>OX637863.1:19721685-19729185 GCA_951802705.1 Netelia virgata | reverse complement strand
CCTTGGCGGTTCGCGCCGTCTTGGTCGTCCTCTTCGGCCGCCATTCAACGCTCAGCTCAGAACTGGCACGGACTAGGGGAATCCGACTGTCTAATTAAAACAAAGCATTGCGATGGCCCTCGCGGGTGTTGACGCAATGTGATTTCTGCCCAGTGCTCTGAATGTCAACGTGAAGAAATTCAAGCAAGCGCGGGTAAACGGCGGGAGTAACTATGACTCTCTTAACTGGGAGTCATGGTTACATGTTGTTGGCGCCTCCACGTGGCGACCGCTGGGAACTCTTTGCCGAGAAATCGGTAAAGTGCTAAGATCAACAACACCAAGTCAGGGGAGCTCGATTTGCCGGGTATCCGGCTAAGTCGCAGCGATGGGGAGCAACGACCCCAGCATCCCCGAGTTAGAAGTCTCCGGGGAGGACTCCCGACCCGGGTTCAGAGACAAAGGGAGAAAAATTAAGATCACTGAGCAAAACGCAGTTTTTTTTCAGCCTAGCTGGAAGGAAGCAATGCGCGTGCAGCAATAGCTCGGGGGACGCAGACGGGAGGAGAAATTGCTGGAGGTTAAACTGGCAACGACAAGGCAATGATGGGACTGGCTCCGGGGAGAACTCCCGACCCGGAATCAGAGGCGAAGGGAGAAAATATAAGATCACCAAGCAACGCAGCTTTTTCTTTCAGTTAGCTGGGAGGAAAGCAATGCGCGTGCAGCAATAGCTGGGAATACACATGGTAAAGGACTGGTATGTATAAGGAATAGAGTTGGATCGGACATAAAGAGGGAAGGACTCAGGAGGAGAAAACAAAACGAAAATATGGACCACACACAAGGCGAAGCCTCGGACACGGATGAACCAGGTCCCGGTTCACCCGTGGCGGACTTGTCCGCTAGGCAGGGGACTACGGAGAATGACCAGGCTAGTCAAAGGCAAACGCGGAGACTATCGATCCTAATGCCTCTGGAAGGACCAACTAGCTGTGAGCCTTGCTTAAGAAAGAACAAGAACTTGGCGTTCCTCCAGGCAAGTGACCTGGCCAAACACCTGCGCGAGCAACATCGGCAAACAGTCATCTCGTATAGATGCAACCGATGCGCAAGGGCGTTCCCAGGCCTACGAAACTGGAACGGACACAAGGGGAAATGCAAAGGCCCAGCTCCGATACAGCAAGGAGCTTTTCAATGCGAGCATTGCGGTGCTCGCTTTGAGACACAGATAGGGAGGTCCCAGCACGAGCGATGGGAACATCCGGCCGTGCGAAACAGGAAGAGAATAGAAGCACTAACAAGAGATGGGAAGCCAGGAAGGAGAGCACATGTTTGGTCGGAGGAAGAGACGGAACGCCTGAGGCAGCTCGAGAGTGAATACCAGGAGTGGCCCCGAGACATTAATAAAAGGTTACAGGCTCACTTCCCCGGAAAGACGACCAAACAAATAAGTGACAAGAGAAGAGGTTTCCGGAGACCAGTAATGGCCCAAGAAAGGGAAAGTAGTGCGGAAGAGGAAGGATCGAGCCCGGAGAGCAACGGGCCCGAGCAGGACGAAGAGCGATACGAGGTGTCGCGTGGAAACAGTGACACAAGTGGCGATGAATCGGGAGAGTATGAGAGTGCGGAAGAACAAGTGTACCCGGACATAAACGAACACAACCACGAACAACAAAAGTGGCTGGACACTATGACCGAAACAATTCGAAACATTGTAGTGCCAGAGGTAAACGAAATATGTGAGATAGGGGAAGAATTACGAGTATGCTGGGAGGTATCAGACTCGACGGATTTGCTAAAACAAGCAGTCGAGGAACTGACGGAGAGACTGATGGAAGTCCTAGTCCTAGCCTCAGAGGCCGAAAAGGATAGGAGGGAAAAACACGCCCCGGCAAATCAGAACAGGGCAAAGTCTCGAAATAACAACAGGAAACCGGCAAACAGTAACCGAAGGAAGAGGTACGCATACGCCAGATGCCAGGCTCTATACGAGAAGTGCCCGAAAAAGCTAGCAGAGATGGCGGCAAGCGGGGACTTTTCATATCTCCAGATTAAGCAAGACCCGCCAGGAACTCAACAAATATCGGAGCTGTACGAGGAACTCTGGGGGCACCAAGGTCCGGAACAAATGGACCGTGAAGCCCCGGAGCCACGCGACATAAATGACGTCTTTAAACCTATAATGCCGGATGAAATCAGAGAGAGGATACGGCAAATTAAGAGCGAGTCAGCCCCAGGGCTCGACAAAATAAAGAAGTGCCATCTAACCAAGAAGGGGGTGCCAGAAACGCTAGCTATTCTATTTAACATCTTGATAAGAGAAAGCTGCTACCCGGAGGCCTTCAAACGAAACAGAACCACGCTGATTCCTAAAGCAGGAAAGGATATCAAGGATATAAAGAACTGGCGACCTATAACCGTCGGCTCAATGCTGGGTCGGATTTTTTCGGCCATTATCGACAGCAAGCTACGCAAATTTATTAAGCAATCCCCTCGGCAGAAGGGTTTCACCGCCGAGGATGGATGTAGCTTAAATATTCTCATATTGAATGAGACCATTGCGGCAGCAAAAGCGAGCCACGGGGGAGTGGTATCAGTGCTGGATGTGTCAAAGGCATTCGACACTGTGCCACACCAAGCCCTCAAACCAGGTCTAGCGAGGAAGCTAGTACCAGTTCATATATGCAAGTACATAGAAGAGATGTACAGAGGATGTAAGACTGAGATAAGAGGAAGAGATGGGACGGTGGAAATAGAACTGAGAAGAGGGGTGAAACAAGGAGATCCGCTGTCACCATTATTGTTCAACCTCGCTATCGACGAGTTGATCGAGCAGGTGGACACAAGAACAAGAGGGATAAAAATCGGCGAGGAAGAGGCGTCGATACTGGCGTTCGCCGACGACCTTGTTCTCTTGGGGCGAGACAGGGAAGCGGCGCAAGAACAATTAGGAAGAGTCGAGAGATATTTGGAGAATCTCGGAATGGGGCTATCAGTGACTAAATGTAACACGTTCCAGATCATCTCCAAATCGAAAAGCTGGTACGTAACAGACCCTGAAGTATACATAGGAGAAGAGAGAGTACCAGCAGTACAAGTGGACGAGACCCTTAGGTATTTGGGTGTAAAGATAGGACCATGGAGAGGTCTGATAAAAGGCACAGAGCTGCCCACGGTGTCAAAAGTGGTACAAAACGTGAGAGAACTGAAGCTCAAGCCGTACCAAAAGCTGGATCTACTCCAGACCTATATACTGCCGCGATTTTTATACTCGCTAACGAACAACCGACCATCGAAAGGAACACTGAAAATGATTGACCGGATGATAAGACAAGAGGTCAAGGACATGTTCCATCTAACAAGCTCCACCGCCACCGGCTTCTTCTATACCAAGAAGAGTCGGGGCGGCTTGGGGCTACTAAAGTATGAAAGCCTCGTCCAGCTAGGCACAATCCGCACATTTTTAAAAGTGTCGGAAACGAACGACCTCACGTTGAGAGAGGCAGGAGAGCGAGGAAACCTGACGGGAGATGCAAGAAAATGCGCAAACTCACTCGGAGGTAGGCTCCCGGCCAGTCGGGCAGAGTATAATCGGCTAAAATTTGACACAGCAAAAAGAGAAACGGATGACTGGGCAGCACTGCCGTCACAAGGCCAAGGAGTGAACGAGTTTCGAAAGGACGAAATCGGTAACTCATGGCTAACAAATATGACCCTGTTGAAGGGGTCAAGGCTCACGGACGCAATGAAAATGCGAACAAACACTTTTGGAACGAGGGCCGTATTGGGGCGTACCGACCCACGGCTTGATATAACATGCAGAAGATGCAGAGACAAGCCAGAAACTCTAGGACACATCCTTGGGCAGTGCCTATACACAAAGGATGCGAGGATAAGGAGACACGACGACATAAAAGCGTTCATAGCGGAGAAAGCGTCTCGGCGACACACAGTGTTCGTCGAGCCCACAATAAGAGTAGGCGGCGAGTTAAAGAAGCCAGACCTGGTCGTAAAGATCGACGACCAAATTGTAGTCGCAGATGTGACAGTACGCTATGAGAACCGAGCTTACCTGAGAGACGCAGCTAAAGAGAAAGCGGAGAAATACAAGACCACGGCCGAAGACTTGGTGCGGAGAATAGACGGGACGACCAGAGGTGTAGTATGGCCGGTCGTGGTAGGTAGTAGAGGCGCACTACCAAAGGAGTCAAAAGACATACTACGGAAGCTAGGCCTAAATAAGGCGGACCTCCTCACGGTGGTGATGATGGCGCTGCGCTCGTCCGTGGAGATAGCCAACGCCTTCATCGATGACAACAATAATCATCGGAGAGAAGGAGGAGGCCAACGCGGGACTCGGTAAATAGGCAATATCTACCAAATAAAGTAAAATAAAATAATAAAATAAATTTTAATAAACGACAGTCACGCTCACTTGATTTGAATTAACCAAGATGAGTGGGATGTGACCCATCAGCCGCAGATGGTTAATAACAATTACAGCTAAACGAAGCCCAATTGTCACAAAAGGCGGCAATTGGTGCGAGTCGTAAGACACCAAAGTCACCCGAAAGGGGACGAGTTACGGCGGCAGAGCGACCCTTCAGGTCGGGCGAATACCTTCACGCGGTTTTCTCTGAGCACACAGATAGTGTGGCCAAATTTCGCTTTCCCCTTTCACCGAGAAAGGGGACTCTGTTAAGTCTAATTTTTCCAAGTCCGTTGTGCGGACTCTTGGCAGTGGTGTTGTAGCCCACCGAGTGGCTATGTTGTTAAGTTTTAAACCCCACGGGGGGGTCCACCCCCGAAAATCTACCCTCTTACTCAATATGAGACGGGTACAGGTAATAGCCAAATGCCTCGTCATCTAATTAGTGACGCGCATGAATGGATTAACGAGATTCCCTCTGTCCCTATCTACTCCCCCCCGGGGCTACCTACCTTGACGTGGTGGGGGGGCTTGAGAGTCCTGATGATCCTCGAAGCTGTGCCAGCGGGAGTCCAACTCCCGGCAGGTCCAACCTTGCTGGAGTGGTTCGAGGTGAGGGATCAGACGAAGAGCGTAGCCAGTGTCCCAACCTATGGCGTGAGGTATCGTGCCTAGGGGTGAATGGCCGTGGGACGATAAACATGACGGTCGCAAACGATCCCTCTGGGGTACCTGCCGACCCCCCAGAGTATTTAGGCTTGCCCAGGTACGGCGGCTCTGCCTGGGTCGACCTCCTTTCCGACCATTCTCGTGGGAATAGAATGGAAAATAAAAAACTAAACAAAACAAAAAAGAAGAGTATGCGGGCCATTGATGATATGGACATAGCAGAGGCGTCGGTCTCGCTTGAAGTTGATTCACCAAGTGTTGGCGTAAGCAGATCTAGTTCAGTTGCTTCATTAAGTGATGAACTGGGACAAGCAGTAAAACGAAAACGCATGGAGACCGACATGGAATTCGAGAAAATCTCTGACCGTACGATGCTGGATGAAATAAAATCCGAAAGAGACAGTTTAGAGGCATATTTGTTCAATGATGCAAATAAAATTTCGAGGCAGGCTATTAAATTTATCATGGGTAAGTGGGCATCACTGGAATCAAAACTGCAGCACGAGGTCCTTGAAAGAGAAAAGATACAGGCGCAACATACTGAATGCTCCAAAAGGAAAATACCTACCTATGCACAAACAGTGGCGGACTTGGCGTCTTGGGGGCCTCCCTTGGCGGATGATCCTAGTCGACGACGACAGAAACCTGAAAGAAAAAAAGAAAAGTATGAGGTGGTTATAATTAAACCAGAGAATGAAGATGATATCCGAACAAATGATCAAATTAAAGCGAAGGTGACTGATCTGTTGAAGGAAAAAAGAAGTAGATTGAAAGTCCGAAGCATCCGACAGCTTCGTTCGAAGGGCATTGTAATGGAGGTAGACAGCAAAGCTGATGTGGAAATAATTGAGGCAGCAGGTCTGGTCGGTGCCGGACTGCGGTCTTCGGGCCCTAGGCGGATGGACCCGAGTATCATTATTTATGACGTCGAAAAAGATTACAAAGCAGATGACCTTAAAGACGATTTCATAGTTAAAAATTTCGAACAAGATAAGAATACCGAGGAGGCGGGCTTGAAAGATAAAATTCATTTTCGACATTGCTTTAAAGTAAGTGGAAAAGCAGATAGAGTTAATTGGATTGTTCAGCTTCCCGCTCAACAGTTCGAGGAACTTTTAAAGCGTGGCAAAGTCTTCATGCTCTGGCGAGTGTACAAGCTCAGAGAGCATATTAATATCACGCGATGCTTCCGGTGCCTAGGATATGGACACATTGCGAAGAGCTGCAGTTACGAAAAGCAAACATGTGAGCACTGTGGGAGCCAGGAGCATTTGCGCGAGGCTTGTCCAAAAAAAGAGAGCCCGGAGTGTGTTAACTGTACTCGCGCCAAAAGAAAAGATGTCAAACATTGTACGCGATATAAGGAATGCCCTGAGTATCATAGGCAAGTCGAGCTCTACCGTTCTAGAATATTATGGAGTTAAAAATCGGGCAAATCAATGCACAGAGATCCGCAGTAGCAGCGGCAGAGCTAAAAAGGGTTATGACTGAATTAAATCTGGATATTTTATGTATTCAGGAACCCTATATATATAGCGGAAAAGTTCAAGGTTATCAATCCCCTGGAATGTGTGTGTTTCACCCAAAGACAGATACCCCTTGGGTGGCTGTAGTTGTCAGTGCTGATAAGTTGGAGATTTTTCCGATGGTGATGGACGTCTCGGAACACATTATGGCTCTTGAGGTTCGAACGGCAAGAGATCGCTTCTTCATCATTAATTTGTACTGTCAATTTTCGCTACCAATAGAACAGTTTATTGTGGAACTGGAAACCGTTTTGCTCCGCATAAACGACCGCCGCATTCTGATATGTATGGACAGCAATGCGAGATCCACCACTTGGTTCTCGAGAGAGACGGATGAGCGCGGCAGTCTGCTTGAGGAGTTCTTGACGGAGCGAGAGTTGATAGTGATAAACCAACCTAGCACCCGACATACATTCTGCGGTTCTCATGGACAGTCGAATATCGATATAACAGCGGCGGGAAGAGGGATCTGCAGAAGTAGCCTAAGCTGGGAGATTTCTGACGAAGTATCAGTAAGTGACCACAATCTAATTATGATCAAAATAAAATTCGGGCATGCAGCGGAAACGACTCGGACCCAACAAAGTATATATAATATCAAAGCGGCTAACTGGAGCAAATTCAGACAGGCGGTGAATGAGAGTTTTCCCCCGGAAAGGATTGAGTCCCTGAGGTATAAAGAAATAAATACTCTGAATAGAGAAGTCAGAGTAATACTTACCAATATCTGTAATGGGTCTATTCCGAAGAAGAAGAATAGCTGCCGGGCAGTCCCGTGGTGGAGCAACGAGCTTGAACAACTCCGGAATCGAGTTAGGACGGCGAAAAAGCAGCTGGCAAGAGTACGCCGCCTGCAGATGGTAGATACCCTAGAACAGTATCGAGAACAGTATA
>OX637863.1:19709185-19716685 GCA_951802705.1 Netelia virgata | reverse complement strand
CGATCGGTCCACGCGTCCGAGCAATACTATAGACGACGCGAGCGGCGTTGGACTTGTAATTTTTTTTTTTTTTTTTTTTTTTTTTTTTTTTTTTTTTTTTTTTTTATTCTCCGTCCCGTTCAACAGCCGGATCCTGTCGATATTCATTCTCGAACTCCCCGCGGGACACGGGTCCGCTCTTCAATTCTCGACCCCGATCGGTCCACGCCTCGTTTCATGCCCTCGATCGGTCCACGGGCAAAATTCCACGCCCGATCGGTCCACGCGTCCGAGCAATACTATAGACGACGCGAGCGGCGTTGGACTTGTAATTTTTTTTTTTTTTTTTTTTTTTTTTTTTTTTTTTTTTATTCTCCGTCCCGTTCAACAGCCGGATCCTATCGATATTCATTCTCGAACTCCCCGCGGGACACGGGTCCGCTCTTCAATTCTCGACCCCGATCGGTCCACGCCTCGTTTCATGCCCTCGATCGGTCCACGGGCAAAATTCCACGCCCGATCGGTCCACGCGTCCGAGCAATACTATAGACGACGCGAGCGGCGTTGGACTTGTAATTTTTTTTTTTTTTTTTTTTTTTTTTTTTTTTTTTTTTTTATTCTCCGTCCCGTTCAACAGCCGGATCCTATCGATATTCATTCTCGAACTCCCCGCGGGACACGGGTCCGCTCTTCAATTCTCGACCCCGATCGGTCCACGCCTCGTTTCATGCCCTCGATCGGTCCACGGGCGAAATTCCACGCCCGATCGGTCCACGCGTCCGAGCAATACTATAGACGACGCGAGCGGCGTTGGACTTGTAATTTTTTTTTTTTTTTTTTTTTTTTTTTTTTTTTTTTTTTATTCTCCGTCCCGTTCAACAGCCGGATCCTGTCGATATTCATTCTCGAACTCCCCGCGGGACACGGGTCCGCTCTTCAATTCTCGACCCCGATCGGTCCACGCCTCGTTTCATGCCCTCGATCGGTCCACGGGCAAAATTCCACGCCCGATCGGTCCACGCGTCCGAGCAATACTATAGACGACGCGAGCGGCGTTGGACTTGTAATTTTTTTTTTTTTTTTTTTTTTTTTTTTTTTTTTTTTTTTATTCTCCGTCCCGTTCAACAGCCGGATCCTATCGATATTCATTCTCGAACTCCCCGCGGGACACGGGTCCGCTCTTCAATTCTCGACCCCGATCGGTCCACGCCTCGTTTCATGCCCTCGATCGGTCCACGGGCGAAATTCCACGCCCGATCGGTCCACGCGTCCGAGCAATACTATAGACGACGCGAGCGGCGTTGGACTTGTAATTTTTTTTTTTTTTTTTTTTTTTATTCTCCGTCCCGTTCAACAGCCGGATCCTATCGATATTCATTCTCGAACTCCCCGCGGGACACGGGTCCGCTCTTCAATTCTCGACCCCGATCGGTCCACGCCTCGTTTCATGCCCTCGATCGGTCCACGGGCGAAATTCCACGCCCGATCGGTCCACGCGTCCGAGCAATACTATAGACGACGCGAGCGGCGTTGGACTTGTAATTTTTTTTTTTTTTTTTTTTTTTTTTTTTTTTTTTTTTTTATTCTCCGTCCCGTTCAACAGCCGGATCCTATCGATATTCATTCTCGAACTCCCCGCGGGACACGGGTCCGCTCTTCAATTCTCGACCCCGATCGGTCCACGCCTCGTTTCATGCCCTCGATCGGTCCACGGGCAAAATTCCACGCCCGATCGGTCCACGCGTCCGAGCAATACTATAGACGACGCGAGCGGCGTTGGACTTGTAATTTTTTTTTTTTTTTTTTTTTTTTTTTTTTTTTTTTTTTTATTCTCCGTCCCGTTCAACAGCCGGATCCTATCGATATTCATTCTCGAACTCCCCGCGGGACACGGGTCCGCTCTTCAATTCTCGACCCCGATCGGTCCACGCCTCGTTTCATGCCCTCGATCGGTCCACGGGCAAAATTCCACGCCCGATCGGTCCACGCGTCCGAGCAATACTATAGACGACGCGAGCGGCGTTGGACTTGTAATTTTTTTTTTTTTTTTTTTTTTTTTTTTTTTTTTTTTTTTATTCTCCGTCCCGTTCAACAGCCGGATCCTATCGATATTCATTCTCGAACTCCCCGCGGGACACGGGTCCGCTCTTCAATTCTCGACCCCGATCGGTCCACGCCTCGTTTCATGCCCTCGATCGGTCCACGGGCAAAATTCCACGCCCGATCGGTCCACGCGTCCGAGCAATACTATAGACGACGCGAGCGGCGTTGGACTTGTAATTTTTTTTTTTTTTTTTTTTTTTTTTTTTTTTTTTTTTTTTATTCTCCGTCCCGTTCAACAGCCGGATCCTGTCGATATTCATTCTCGAACTCCCCGCGGGACACGGGTCCGCTCTTCAATTCTCGACCCCGATCGGTCCACGCCTCGTTTCATGCCCTCGATCGGTCCACGGGCAAAATTCCACGCCCGATCGGTCCACGCGTCCGAGCAATACTATAGACGACGCGAGCGGCGTTGGACTTGTAATTTTTTTTTTTTTTTTTTTTTTTTTTTTTTTTTTTTTTATTCTCCGTCCCGTTCAACAGCCGGATCCTATCGATATTCATTCTCGAACTCCCCGCGGGACACGGGTCCGCTCTTCAATTCTCGACCCCGATCGGTCCACGCCTCGTTTCATGCCCTCGATCGGTCCACGGGCAAAATTCCACGCCCGATCGGTCCACGCGTCCGAGCAATACTATAGACGACGCGAGCGGCGTTGGACTTGTAATTTTTTTTTTTTTTTTTTTTTTTTTTTTTTTTTTTTTTTTATTCTCCGTCCCGTTCAACAGCCGGATCCTGTCGATATTCATTCTCGAACTCCCCGCGGGACACGGGTCCGCTCTTCAATTCTCGACCCCGATCGGTCCACGCCTCGTTTCATGCCCTCGATCGGTCCACGGGCAAAATTCCACGCCCGATCGGTCCACGCGTCCGAGCAATACTATAGACGACGCGAGCGGCGTTGGACTTGTAATTTTTTTTTTTTTTTTTTTTTTTTTTTTTTTTTTTTTTTTATTCTCCGTCCCGTTCAACAGCCGGATCCTATCGATATTCATTCTCGAACTCCCCGCGGGACACGGGTCCGCTCTTCAATTCTCGACCCCGATCGGTCCACGCCTCGTTTCATGCCCTCGATCGGTCCACGGGCAAAATTCCACGCCCGATCGGTCCACGCGTCCGAGCAATACTATAGACGACGCGAGCGGCGTTGGACTTGTAATTTTTTTTTTTTTTTTTTTTTTTTTTTTTTTTTTTTTTTTTATTCTCCGTCCCGTTCAACAGCCGGATCCTGTCGATATTCATTCTCGAACTCCCCGCGGGACACGGGTCCGCTCTTCAATTCTCGACCCCGATCGGTCCACGCCTCGTTTCATGCCCTCGATCGGTCCACGGGCAAAATTCCACGCCCGATCGGTCCACGCGTCCGAGCAATACTATAGACGACGCGAGCGGCGTTGGACTTGTAATTTTTTTTTTTTTTTTTTTTTTTTTTTTTTTTTTTTTTTTTATTCTCCGTCCCGTTCAACAGCCGGATCCTATCGATATTCATTCTCGAACTCCCCGCGGGACACGGGTCCGCTCTTCAATTCTCGACCCCGATCGGTCCACGCCTCGTTTCATGCCCTCGATCGGTCCACGGGCGAAATTCCACGCCCGATCGGTCCACGCGTCCGAGCAATACTATAGACGACGCGAGCGGCGTTGGACTTGTAATTTTTTTTTTTTTTTTTTTTTTTTTTTTTTTTTTTTTTTATTCTCCGTCCCGTTCAACAGCCGGATCCTGTCGATATTCATTCTCGAACTCCCCGCGGGACACGGGTCCGCTCTTCAATTCTCGACCCCGATCGGTCCACGCCTCGTTTCATGCCCTCGATCGGTCCACGGGCAAAATTCCACGCCCGATCGGTCCACGCGTCCGAGCAATACTATAGACGACGCGAGCGGCGTTGGACTTGTAATTTTTTTTTTTTTTTTTTTTTTTTTTTTTTTTTTTTTTTTTATTCTCCGTCCCGTTCAACAGCCGGATCCTATCGATATTCATTCTCGAACTCCCCGCGGGACACGGGTCCGCTCTTCAATTCTCGACCCCGATCGGTCCACGCCTCGTTTCATGCCCTCGATCGGTCCACGGGCAAAATTCCACGCCCGATCGGTCCACGCGTCCGAGCAATACTATAGACGACGCGAGCGGCGTTGGACTTGTAATTTTTTTTTTTTTTTTTTTTTTTTTTTTTTTTTTTTTTTTTTATTCTCCGTCCCGTTCAACAGCCGGATCCTGTCGATATTCATTCTCGAACTCCCCGCGGGACACGGGTCCGCTCTTCAATTCTCGACCCCGATCGGTCCACGCCTCGTTTCATGCCCTCGATCGGTCCACGGGCAAAATTCCACGCCCGATCGGTCCACGCGTCCGAGCAATACTATAGACGACGCGAGCGGCGTTGGACTTGTAATTTTTTTTTTTTTTTTTTTTTTTTTTTTTTTTTTTTTTTTATTCTCCGTCCCGTTCAACAGCCGGATCCTATCGATATTCATTCTCGAACTCCCCGCGGGACACGGGTCCGCTCTTCAATTCTCGACCCCGATCGGTCCACGCCTCGTTTCATGCCCTCGATCGGTCCACGGGCAAAATTCCACGCCCGATCGGTCCACGCGTCCGAGCAATACTATAGACGACGCGAGCGGCGTTGGACTTGTAATTTTTTTTTTTTTTTTTTTTTTTTTTTTTTTTTTTTTTTTATTCTCCGTCCCGTTCAACAGCCGGATCCTGTCGATATTCATTCTCGAACTCCCCGCGGGACACGGGTCCGCTCTTCAATTCTCGACCCCGATCGGTCCACGCCTCGTTTCATGCCCTCGATCGGTCCACGGGCAAAATTCCACGCCCGATCGGTCCACGCGTCCGAGCAATACTATAGACGACGCGAGCGGCGTTGGACTTGTAATTTTTTTTTTTTTTTTTTTTTTTTTTTTTTTTTTTTTTTTTATTCTCCGTCCCGTTCAACAGCCGGATCCTATCGATATTCATTCTCGAACTCCCCGCGGGACACGGGTCCGCTCTTCAATTCTCGACCCCGATCGGTCCACGCCTCGTTTCATGCCCTCGATCGGTCCACGGGCAAAATTCCACGCCCGATCGGTCCACGCGTCCGAGCAATACTATAGACGACGCGAGCGGCGTTGGACTTGTAATTTTTTTTTTTTTTTTTTTTTTTTTTTTTTTTTTTTTTTTATTCTCCGTCCCGTTCAACAGCCGGATCCTGTCGATATTCATTCTCGAACTCCCCGCGGGACACGGGTCCGCTCTTCAATTCTCGACCCCGATCGGTCCACGCCTCGTTTCATGCCCTCGATCGGTCCACGGGCAAAATTCCACGCCCGATCGGTCCACGCGTCCGAGCAATACTATAGACGACGCGAGCGGCGTTGGACTTGTAATTTTTTTTTTTTTTTTTTTTTTTTTTTTTTTTTTTTTTTTTATTCTCCGTCCCGTTCAACAGCCGGATCCTATCGATATTCATTCTCGAACTCCCCGCGGGACACGGGTCCGCTCTTCAATTCTCGACCCCGATCGGTCCACGCCTCGTTTCATGCCCTCGATCGGTCCACGGGCGAAATTCCACGCCCGATCGGTCCACGCGTCCGAGCAATACTATAGACGACGCGAGCGGCGTTGGACTTGTAATTTTTTTTTTTTTTTTTTTTTTTTTTTTTTTTTTTTTTTATTCTCCGTCCCGTTCAACAGCCGGATCCTGTCGATATTCATTCTCGAACTCCCCGCGGGACACGGGTCCGCTCTTCAATTCTCGACCCCGATCGGTCCACGCCTCGTTTCATGCCCTCGATCGGTCCACGGGCAAAATTCCACGCCCGATCGGTCCACGCGTCCGAGCAATACTATAGACGACGCGAGCGGCGTTGGACTTGTAATTTTTTTTTTTTTTTTTTTTTTTTTTTTTTTTTTTTTTTTTATTCTCCGTCCCGTTCAACAGCCGGATCCTATCGATATTCATTCTCGAACTCCCCGCGGGACACGGGTCCGCTCTTCAATTCTCGACCCCGATCGGTCCACGCCTCGTTTCATGCCCTCGATCGGTCCACGGGCAAAATTCCACGCCCGATCGGTCCACGCGTCCGAGCAATACTATAGACGACGCGAGCGGCGTTGGACTTGTAATTTTTTTTTTTTTTTTTTTTTTTTTTTTTTTTTTATTCTCCGTCCCGTTCAACAGCCGGATCCTATCGATATTCATTCTCGAACTCCCCGCGGGACACGGGTCCGCTCTTCAATTCTCGACCCCGATCGGTCCACGCCTCGTTTCATGCCCTCGATCGGTCCACGGGCAAAATTCCACGCCCGATCGGTCCACGCGTCCGAGCAATACTATAGACGACGCGAGCGGCGTTGGACTTGTAATTTTTTTTTTTTTTTTTTTTTTTTTTTTTATTCTCCGTCCCGTTCAACAGCCGGATCCTATCGATATTCATTCTCGAACTTCCCTCGCAACCAGTCTGAAATTATAGCACGGCGCCGTCGCATTTTTCAGAAAGCCGACCGGTTCACGTGAAACTTCCATGAATAATGGACATAAGCTCGACCGGGTTACAGTCATTTCCACAAAATAATTTCAATATAGTCGTTTTCGTAAAAAAATCATTTGAAGACGGTTGCTAACTTCGAAAAACTTTTTTCCAAAAATTTTTCAAAGTCCTAAGGTGTCGACCGCGTCCGGTCCCGTTTGACGCTAGTTCGCCCGCCTTACCGCCGTGCTTAAGACCGCTCGGGTCCGAACCGCAGGCGGGCCAGCTCGTTACTATAAGAGAGGCGATGCGTCGGCTCGTACAAAAGTCGACTGTCGGTCGAATATGAATTGTAACAATATGCAATATATACACGCAGCATTACCACGGGTCGGTGTCTATGACCGAATGGCCCTCTATGTGGTATACCGCCATAGGCGTTATTGTTGTTAAATATCGTACATTTGATACGAATTATTCACTGAGCATCGACTCACCCATATCCGGGCGAGATTAATTTTGAAGAAGAAACACGAAATAAAAGTGCCCGAACGAGGGGTACGTCATGTCGCTCTGAGTCGAAAGATTTTCTAGCGTCAACAGTACGAAATGTAACCGAGAGAGAAAGTTGGAAAGCGAACTAAATCGGATGAGCACGAATAAGAGTGTTAATTGTGACGTGACATCCGTTGTTTTCTCGATTTGTGCTTAGTAACGGGCCAATAATCTAATTTTTGGAACGTTGCACATTTTGTTGGAAACAGAAGTCTGGGAGAAGAAAAGTATTAAAGAAAAATAAGTTTGCCCGCCGTGATATGTTCGGACTACGGTCCGTCGACGCGGTGGCGGCAAGACCGAGAAACGTAAAAAGAGATAGAGGAAAAGAGAGCACGTAAATAATTCGTTTATAACGAGTCGCGTGTCTCTCTCTCTCTCTCTGTCTCGAGCTCTCGTGC
>OX637863.1:19694185-19701685 GCA_951802705.1 Netelia virgata | reverse complement strand
CTTGTCCGCTAGGCAGGGGACTACGGAGAATGACCAGGCTAGTCAAAGGCAAACGCGGAGACTATCGATCCTAATGCCTCTGGAAGGACCAACTAGCTGTGAGCCTTGCTTAAGAAAGAACAAGAACTTGGCGTTCCTCCAGGCAAGTGACCTGGCCAAACACCTGCGCGAGCAACATCGGCAAACAGTCATCTCGTATAGATGCAACCGATGCGCAAGGGCGTTCCCAGGCCTACGAAACTGGAACGGACACAAGGGGAAATGCAAAGGCCCAGCTCCGATACAGCAAGGAGCTTTTCAATGCGAGCATTGCGGTGCTCGCTTTGAGACACAGATAGGGAGGTCCCAGCACGAGCGATGGGAACATCCGGCCGTGCGAAACAGGAAGAGAATAGAAGCACTAACAAGAGATGGGAAGCCAGGAAGGAGAGCACATGTTTGGTCGGAGGAAGAGACGGAACGCCTGAGGCAGCTCGAGAGTGAATACCAGGAGTGGCCCCGAGACATTAATAAAAGGTTACAGGCTCACTTCCCCGGAAAGACGACCAAACAAATAAGTGACAAGAGAAGAGGTTTCCGGAGACCAGTAATGGCCCAAGAAAGGGAAAGTAGTGCGGAAGAGGAAGGATCGAGCCCGGAGAGCAACGGGCCCGAGCAGGACGAAGAGCGATACGAGGTGTCGCGTGGAAACAGTGACACAAGTGGCGATGAATCGGGAGAGTATGAGAGTGCGGAAGAACAAGTGTACCCGGACATAAACGAACACAACCACGAACAACAAAAGTGGCTGGACACTATGACCGAAACAATTCGAAACATTGTAGTGCCAGAGGTAAACGAAATATGTGAGATAGGGGAAGAATTACGAGTATGCTGGGAGGTATCAGACTCGACGGATTTGCTAAAACAAGCAGTCGAGGAACTGACGGAGAGACTGATGGAAGTCCTAGTCCTAGCCTCAGAGGCCGAAAAGGATAGGAGGGAAAAACACGCCCCGGCAAATCAGAACAGGGCAAAGTCTCGAAATAACAACAGGAAACCGGCAAACAGTAACCGAAGGAAGAGGTACGCATACGCCAGATGCCAGGCTCTATACGAGAAGTGCCCGAAAAAGCTAGCAGAGATGGCGGCAAGCGGGGACTTTTCATATCTCCAGATTAAGCAAGACCCGCCAGGAACTCAACAAATATCGGAGCTGTACGAGGAACTCTGGGGGCACCAAGGTCCGGAACAAATGGACCGTGAAGCCCCGGAGCCACGCGACATAAATGACGTCTTTAAACCTATAATGCCGGATGAAATCAGAGAGAGGATACGGCAAATTAAGAGCGAGTCAGCCCCAGGGCTCGACAAAATAAAGAAGTGCCATCTAACCAAGAAGGGGGTGCCAGAAACGCTAGCTATTCTATTTAACATCTTGATAAGAGAAAGCTGCTACCCGGAGGCCTTCAAACGAAACAGAACCACGCTGATTCCTAAAGCAGGAAAGGATATCAAGGATATAAAGAACTGGCGACCTATAACCGTCGGCTCAATGCTGGGTCGGATTTTTTCGGCCATTATCGACAGCAAGCTACGCAAATTTATTAAGCAATCCCCTCGGCAGAAGGGTTTCACCGCCGAGGATGGATGTAGCTTAAATATTCTCATATTGAATGAGACCATTGCGGCAGCAAAAGCGAGCCACGGGGGAGTGGTATCAGTGCTGGATGTGTCAAAGGCATTCGACACTGTGCCACACCAAGCCCTCAAACCAGGTCTAGCGAGGAAGCTAGTACCAGTTCATATATGCAAGTACATAGAAGAGATGTACAGAGGATGTAAGACTGAGATAAGAGGAAGAGATGGGACGGTGGAAATAGAACTGAGAAGAGGGGTGAAACAAGGAGATCCGCTGTCACCATTATTGTTCAACCTCGCTATCGACGAGTTGATCGAGCAGGTGGACACAAGAACAAGAGGGATAAAAATCGGCGAGGAAGAGGCGTCGATACTGGCGTTCGCCGACGACCTTGTTCTCTTGGGGCGAGACAGGGAAGCGGCGCAAGAACAATTAGGAAGAGTCGAGAGATATTTGGAGAATCTCGGAATGGGGCTATCAGTGACTAAATGTAACACGTTCCAGATCATCTCCAAATCGAAAAGCTGGTACGTAACAGACCCTGAAGTATACATAGGAGAAGAGAGAGTACCAGCAGTACAAGTGGACGAGACCCTTAGGTATTTGGGTGTAAAGATAGGACCATGGAGAGGTCTGATAAAAGGCACAGAGCTGCCCACGGTGTCAAAAGTGGTACAAAACGTGAGAGAACTGAAGCTCAAGCCGTACCAAAAGCTGGATCTACTCCAGACCTATATACTGCCGCGATTTTTATACTCGCTAACGAACAACCGACCATCGAAAGGAACACTGAAAATGATTGACCGGATGATAAGACAAGAGGTCAAGGACATGTTCCATCTAACAAGCTCCACCGCCACCGGCTTCTTCTATACCAAGAAGAGTCGGGGCGGCTTGGGGCTACTAAAGTATGAAAGCCTCGTCCAGCTAGGCACAATCCGCACATTTTTAAAAGTGTCGGAAACGAACGACCTCACGTTGAGAGAGGCAGGAGAGCGAGGAAACCTGACGGGAGATGCAAGAAAATGCGCAAACTCACTCGGAGGTAGGCTCCCGGCCAGTCGGGCAGAGTATAATCGGCTAAAATTTGACACAGCAAAAAGAGAAACGGATGACTGGGCAGCACTGCCGTCACAAGGCCAAGGAGTGAACGAGTTTCGAAAGGACGAAATCGGTAACTCATGGCTAACAAATATGACCCTGTTGAAGGGGTCAAGGCTCACGGACGCAATGAAAATGCGAACAAACACTTTTGGAACGAGGGCCGTATTGGGGCGTACCGACCCACGGCTTGATATAACATGCAGAAGATGCAGAGACAAGCCAGAAACTCTAGGACACATCCTTGGGCAGTGCCTATACACAAAGGATGCGAGGATAAGGAGACACGACGACATAAAAGCGTTCATAGCGGAGAAAGCGTCTCGGCGACACACAGTGTTCGTCGAGCCCACAATAAGAGTAGGCGGCGAGTTAAAGAAGCCAGACCTGGTCGTAAAGATCGACGACCAAATTGTAGTCGCAGATGTGACAGTACGCTATGAGAACCGAGCTTACCTGAGAGACGCAGCTAAAGAGAAAGCGGAGAAATACAAGACCACGGCCGAAGACTTGGTGCGGAGAATAGACGGGACGACCAGAGGTGTAGTATGGCCGGTCGTGGTAGGTAGTAGAGGCGCACTACCAAAGGAGTCAAAAGACATACTACGGAAGCTAGGCCTAAATAAGGCGGACCTCCTCACGGTGGTGATGATGGCGCTGCGCTCGTCCGTGGAGATAGCCAACGCCTTCATCGATGACAACAATAATCATCGGAGAGAAGGAGGAGGCCAACGCGGGACTCGGTAAATAGGCAATATCTACCAAATAAAGTAAAATAAAATAATAAAATAAATTTTAATAAACGACAGTCACGCTCACTTGATTTGAATTAACCAAGATGAGTGGGATGTGACCCATCAGCCGCAGATGGTTAATAACAATTACAGCTAAACGAAGCCCAATTGTCACAAAAGGCGGCAATTGGTGCGAGTCGTAAGACACCAAAGTCACCCGAAAGGGGACGAGTTACGGCGGCAGAGCGACCCTTCAGGTCGGGCGAATACCTTCACGCGGTTTTCTCTGAGCACACAGATAGTGTGGCCAAATTTCGCTTTCCCCTTTCACCGAGAAAGGGGACTCTGTTAAGTCTAATTTTTCCAAGTCCGTTGTGCGGACTCTTGGCAGTGGTGTTGTAGCCCACCGAGTGGCTATGTTGTTAAGTTTTAAACCCCACGGGGGGGTCCACCCCCGAAAATCTACCCTCTTACTCAATATGAGACGGGTACAGGTAATAGCCAAATGCCTCGTCATCTAATTAGTGACGCGCATGAATGGATTAACGAGATTCCCTCTGTCCCTATCTACTCCCCCCCGGGGCTACCTACCTTGACGTGGTGGGGGGGCTTGAGAGTCCTGATGATCCTCGAAGCTGTGCCAGCGGGAGTCCAACTCCCGGCAGGTCCAACCTTGCTGGAGTGGTTCGAGGTGAGGGATCAGACGAAGAGCGTAGCCAGTGTCCCAACCTATGGCGTGAGGTATCGTGCCTAGGGGTGAATGGCCGTGGGACGATAAACATGACGGTCGCAAACGATCCCTCTGGGGTACCTGCCGACCCCCCAGAGTATTTAGGCTTGCCCAGGTACGGCGGCTCTGCCTGGGTCGACCTCCTTTCCGACCATTCTCGTGGGAATAGAATGGAAAATAAAAAACTAAACAAAACAAAAAAGAAGAGTATGCGGGCCATTGATGATATGGACATAGCAGAGGCGTCGGTCTCGCTTGAAGTTGATTCACCAAGTGTTGGCGTAAGCAGATCTAGTTCAGTTGCTTCATTAAGTGATGAACTGGGACAAGCAGTAAAACGAAAACGCATGGAGACCGACATGGAATTCGAGAAAATCTCTGACCGTACGATGCTGGATGAAATAAAATCCGAAAGAGACAGTTTAGAGGCATATTTGTTCAATGATGCAAATAAAATTTCGAGGCAGGCTATTAAATTTATCATGGGTAAGTGGGCATCACTGGAATCAAAACTGCAGCACGAGGTCCTTGAAAGAGAAAAGATACAGGCGCAACATACTGAATGCTCCAAAAGGAAAATACCTACCTATGCACAAACAGTGGCGGACTTGGCGTCTTGGGGGCCTCCCTTGGCGGATGATCCTAGTCGACGACGACAGAAACCTGAAAGAAAAAAAGAAAAGTATGAGGTGGTTATAATTAAACCAGAGAATGAAGATGATATCCGAACAAATGATCAAATTAAAGCGAAGGTGACTGATCTGTTGAAGGAAAAAAGAAGTAGATTGAAAGTCCGAAGCATCCGACAGCTTCGTTCGAAGGGCATTGTAATGGAGGTAGACAGCAAAGCTGATGTGGAAATAATTGAGGCAGCAGGTCTGGTCGGTGCCGGACTGCGGTCTTCGGGCCCTAGGCGGATGGACCCGAGTATCATTATTTATGACGTCGAAAAAGATTACAAAGCAGATGACCTTAAAGACGATTTCATAGTTAAAAATTTCGAACAAGATAAGAATACCGAGGAGGCGGGCTTGAAAGATAAAATTCATTTTCGACATTGCTTTAAAGTAAGTGGAAAAGCAGATAGAGTTAATTGGATTGTTCAGCTTCCCGCTCAACAGTTCGAGGAACTTTTAAAGCGTGGCAAAGTCTTCATGCTCTGGCGAGTGTACAAGCTCAGAGAGCATATTAATATCACGCGATGCTTCCGGTGCCTAGGATATGGACACATTGCGAAGAGCTGCAGTTACGAAAAGCAAACATGTGAGCACTGTGGGAGCCAGGAGCATTTGCGCGAGGCTTGTCCAAAAAAAGAGAGCCCGGAGTGTGTTAACTGTACTCGCGCCAAAAGAAAAGATGTCAAACATTGTACGCGATATAAGGAATGCCCTGAGTATCATAGGCAAGTCGAGCTCTACCGTTCTAGAATATTATGGAGTTAAAAATCGGGCAAATCAATGCACAGAGATCCGCAGTAGCAGCGGCAGAGCTAAAAAGGGTTATGACTGAATTAAATCTGGATATTTTATGTATTCAGGAACCCTATATATATAGCGGAAAAGTTCAAGGTTATCAATCCCCTGGAATGTGTGTGTTTCACCCAAAGACAGATACCCCTTGGGTGGCTGTAGTTGTCAGTGCTGATAAGTTGGAGATTTTTCCGATGGTGATGGACGTCTCGGAACACATTATGGCTCTTGAGGTTCGAACGGCAAGAGATCGCTTCTTCATCATTAATTTGTACTGTCAATTTTCGCTACCAATAGAACAGTTTATTGTGGAACTGGAAACCGTTTTGCTCCGCATAAACGACCGCCGCATTCTGATATGTATGGACAGCAATGCGAGATCCACCACTTGGTTCTCGAGAGAGACGGATGAGCGCGGCAGTCTGCTTGAGGAGTTCTTGACGGAGCGAGAGTTGATAGTGATAAACCAACCTAGCACCCGACATACATTCTGCGGTTCTCATGGACAGTCGAATATCGATATAACAGCGGCGGGAAGAGGGATCTGCAGAAGTAGCCTAAGCTGGGAGATTTCTGACGAAGTATCAGTAAGTGACCACAATCTAATTATGATCAAAATAAAATTCGGGCATGCAGCGGAAACGACTCGGACCCAACAAAGTATATATAATATCAAAGCGGCTAACTGGAGCAAATTCAGACAGGCGGTGAATGAGAGTTTTCCCCCGGAAAGGATTGAGTCCCTGAGGTATAAAGAAATAAATACTCTGAATAGAGAAGTCAGAGTAATACTTACCAATATCTGTAATGGGTCTATTCCGAAGAAGAAGAATAGCTGCCGGGCAGTCCCGTGGTGGAGCAACGAGCTTGAACAACTCCGGAATCGAGTTAGGACGGCGAAAAAGCAGCTGGCAAGAGTACGCCGCCTGCAGATGGTAGATACCCTAGAACAGTATCGAGAACAGTATAGAGTGGCGCGGAATACGTACACGAAAGCAATTAGACAACAGAAGGACCAATCATGGAGAAATTTCGTGAAAGTGGAGGGAAATAAGGACCCATGGGGGATTCTTCATAAAATAGTTCGAAATAAAATCCGACAAAAAGCTGACGTGGGAGCTCTTGTTCTGCCAACAGGAGGGAAAACGGAATCTTGGCGGGAGTCCATCCAGTTGCTTCTAAAAAAATTCGCCCCGGCCGATCGCAAAGAAGATGAGACGATTCTGCACCACCAAATACGAGAGATATACAATGAATACAGTAATGAAAATCTGGAACCTGAAATAACATATGCTGAAATAAAAGAAGCAATCAAAAAGCTAAAAGACAAAAAAGCGCCTGGTCGAGATGGCTTCGGCCCGGAGATTATAAGAGCACTGTGGGAAACGAAGAGAGAGGTATTATTTGTCATATATAATGGGTGCCTTAGAGAATGCAAAATTCCAGACGAATGGAAAATCGCAAGTTTACAAATCATACCGAAACACCAAGAAGTGGATTTAGAGCTAGTCAGTGCTTATAGACCAATTGCCCTTTTGCCAGTAATGAGCAAAGTCTTTGAAAGAATAATCTTAAATCGCATACAGCGAAGGTATGAGGAACTTGGGTTGAGCAGCGATAGACAGTTCGGGTTTAAAAAGGGATTATCCACAGAAGATGCACTAATGGAATACAAAAATGGAATTATGCATACCGAGAAAAAGTATGTGGTTGCAGTCTTCCTGGATATCGAGGGAGCGTTTGATAACTTATGGTGGCCGGCTATTAGAGCGCGACTGGTGGAGGCCCTGTGTAGTAGCACGCTTTTCAGGATTGTCAATGATTATTTCAAGAGACGAAAGATTG
>OX637863.1:19674185-19689185 GCA_951802705.1 Netelia virgata | reverse complement strand
TCATTCTCGAACTCCCCGCGGGACACGGGTCCGCTCTTCAATTCTCGACCCCGATCGGTCCACGCCTCGTTTCATGCCCTCGATCGGTCCACGGGCAAAATTCCACGCCCGATCGGTCCACGCGTCCGAGCAATACTATAGACGACGCGAGCGGCGTTGGACTTGTAATTTTTTTTTTTTTTTTTTTTTTTTTTTTTTTTTTTTTTTTATTCTCCGTCCCGTTCAACAGCCGGATCCTGTCGATATTCATTCTCGAACTCCCCGCGGGACACGGGTCCGCTCTTCAATTCTCGACCCCGATCGGTCCACGCCTCGTTTCATGCCCTCGATCGGTCCACGGGCAAAATTCCACGCCCGATCGGTCCACGCGTCCGAGCAATACTATAGACGACGCGAGCGGCGTTGGACTTGTAATTTTTTTTTTTTTTTTTTTTTTTTTTTTTTTTTTTTTTTTTATTCTCCGTCCCGTTCAACAGCCGGATCCTATCGATATTCATTCTCGAACTCCCCGCGGGACACGGGTCCGCTCTTCAATTCTCGACCCCGATCGGTCCACGCCTCGTTTCATGCCCTCGATCGGTCCACGGGCAAAATTCCACGCCCGATCGGTCCACGCGTCCGAGCAATCCTATAGACGACGCGAGCGGCGTTGGACTTGTAATTTTTTTTTTTTTTTTTTTTTTTTTTTTTTTTTTTTTTTTTATTCTCCGTCCCGTTCAACAGCCGGATCCTGTCGATATTCATTCTCGAACTCCCCGCGGGACACGGGTCCGCTCTTCAATTCTCGACCCCGATCGGTCCACGCCTCGTTTCATGCCCTCGATCGGTCCACGGGCAAAATTCCACGCCCGATCGGTCCACGCGTCCGAGCAATACTATAGACGACGCGAGCGGCGTTGGACTTGTAATTTTTTTTTTTTTTTTTTTTTTTTTTTTTTTTTTTTTTTTATTCTCCGTCCCGTTCAACAGCCGGATCCTGTCGATATTCATTCTCGAACTCCCCGCGGGACACGGGTCCGCTCTTCAATTCTCGACCCCGATCGGTCCACGCCTCGTTTCATGCCCTCGATCGGTCCACGGGCAAAATTCCACGCCCGATCGGTCCACGCGTCCGAGCAATACTATAGACGACGCGAGCGGCGTTGGACTTGTAATTTTTTTTTTTTTTTTTTTTTTTTTTTTTTTTTTTTTTTTTATTCTCCGTCCCGTTCAACAGCCGGATCCTATCGATATTCATTCTCGAACTCCCCGCGGGACACGGGTCCGCTCTTCAATTCTCGACCCCGATCGGTCCACGCCTCGTTTCATGCCCTCGATCGGTCCACGGGCAAAATTCCACGCCCGATCGGTCCACGCGTCCGAGCAATACTATAGACGACGCGAGCGGCGTTGGACTTGTAATTTTTTTTTTTTTTTTTTTTTTTTTTTTTTTTTTTTTTTTTTATTCTCCGTCCCGTTCAACAGCCGGATCCTGTCGATATTCATTCTCGAACTCCCCGCGGGACACGGGTCCGCTCTTCAATTCTCGACCCCGATCGGTCCACGCCTCGTTTCATGCCCTCGATCGGTCCACGGGCAAAATTCCACGCCCGATCGGTCCACGCGTCCGAGCAATACTATAGACGACGCGAGCGGCGTTGGACTTGTAATTTTTTTTTTTTTTTTTTTTTTTTTTTTTTTTTTTTTTTTATTCTCCGTCCCGTTCAACAGCCGGATCCTGTCGATATTCATTCTCGAACTCCCCGCGGGACACGGGTCCGCTCTTCAATTCTCGACCCCGATCGGTCCACGCCTCGTTTCATGCCCTCGATCGGTCCACGGGCAAAATTCCACGCCCGATCGGTCCACGCGTCCGAGCAATACTATAGACGACGCGAGCGGCGTTGGACTTGTAATTTTTTTTTTTTTTTTTTTTTTTTTTTTTTTTTTTTTATTCTCCGTCCCGTTCAACAGCCGGATCCTATCGATATTCATTCTCGAACTCCCCGCGGGACACGGGTCCGCTCTTCAATTCTCGACCCCGATCGGTCCACGCCTCGTTTCATGCCCTCGATCGGTCCACGGGCAAAATTCCACGCCCGATCGGTCCACGCGTCCGAGCAATACTATAGACGACGCGAGCGGCGTTGGACTTGTAATTTTTTTTTTTTTTTTTTTTTTTTTTTTTTTTTTTTTTTTATTCTCCGTCCCGTTCAACAGCCGGATCCTGTCGATATTCATTCTCGAACTCCCCGCGGGACACGGGTCCGCTCTTCAATTCTCGACCCCGATCGGTCCACGCCTCGTTTCATGCCCTCGATCGGTCCACGGGCAAAATTCCACGCCCGATCGGTCCACGCGTCCGAGCAATACTATAGACGACGCGAGCGGCGTTGGACTTGTAATTTTTTTTTTTTTTTTTTTTTTTTTTTTTTTTTTTTTTTTTATTCTCCGTCCCGTTCAACAGCCGGATCCTATCGATATTCATTCTCGAACTCCCCGCGGGACACGGGTCCGCTCTTCAATTCTCGACCCCGATCGGTCCACGCCTCGTTTCATGCCCTCGATCGGTCCACGGGCAAAATTCCACGCCCGATCGGTCCACGCGTCCGAGCAATACTATAGACGACGCGAGCGGCGTTGGACTTGTAATTTTTTTTTTTTTTTTTTTTTTTTTTTTTTTTTTTTTTTTTATTCTCCGTCCCGTTCAACAGCCGGATCCTGTCGATATTCATTCTCGAACTCCCCGCGGGACACGGGTCCGCTCTTCAATTCTCGACCCCGATCGGTCCACGCCTCGTTTCATGCCCTCGATCGGTCCACGGGCAAAATTCCACGCCCGATCGGTCCACGCGTCCGAGCAATACTATAGACGACGCGAGCGGCGTTGGACTTGTAATTTTTTTTTTTTTTTTTTTTTTTTTTTTTTTTTTTTTTTTATTCTCCGTCCCGTTCAACAGCCGGATCCTGTCGATATTCATTCTCGAACTCCCCGCGGGACACGGGTCCGCTCTTCAATTCTCGACCCCGATCGGTCCACGCCTCGTTTCATGCCCTCGATCGGTCCACGGGCAAAATTCCACGCCCGATCGGTCCACGCGTCCGAGCAATACTATAGACGACGCGAGCGGCGTTGGACTTGTAATTTTTTTTTTTTTTTTTTTTTTTTTTTTTTTTTTTTTTTTTATTCTCCGTCCCGTTCAACAGCCGGATCCTATCGATATTCATTCTCGAACTCCCCGCGGGACACGGGTCCGCTCTTCAATTCTCGACCCCGATCGGTCCACGCCTCGTTTCATGCCCTCGATCGGTCCACGGGCAAAATTCCACGCCCGATCGGTCCACGCGTCCGAGCAATACTATAGACGACGCGAGCGGCGTTGGACTTGTAATTTTTTTTTTTTTTTTTTTTTTTTTTTTTTTTTTTTTTTTTATTCTCCGTCCCGTTCAACAGCCGGATCCTGTCGATATTCATTCTCGAACTCCCCGCGGGACACGGGTCCGCTCTTCAATTCTCGACCCCGATCGGTCCACGCCTCGTTTCATGCCCTCGATCGGTCCACGGGCAAAATTCCACGCCCGATCGGTCCACGCGTCCGAGCAATACTATAGACGACGCGAGCGGCGTTGGACTTGTAATTTTTTTTTTTTTTTTTTTTTTTTTTTTTTTTTTTTTTTTTTTTATTCTCCGTCCCGTTCAACAGCCGGATCCTGTCGATATTCATTCTCGAACTCCCCGCGGGACACGGGTCCGCTCTTCAATTCTCGACCCCGATCGGTCCACGCCTCGTTTCATGCCCTCGATCGGTCCACGGGCAAAATTCCACGCCCGATCGGTCCACGCGTCCGAGCAATACTATAGACGACGCGAGCGGCGTTGGACTTGTAATTTTTTTTTTTTTTTTTTTTTTTTTTTTTTTTTTTTTTATTCTCCGTCCCGTTCAACAGCCGGATCCTATCGATATTCATTCTCGAACTCCCCGCGGGACACGGGTCCGCTCTTCAATTCTCGACCCCGATCGGTCCACGCCTCGTTTCATGCCCTCGATCGGTCCACGGGCAAAATTCCACGCCCGATCGGTCCACGCGTCCGAGCAATACTATAGACGACGCGAGCGGCGTTGGACTTGTAATTTTTTTTTTTTTTTTTTTTTTTTTTTTTTTTTTTTTTTTATTCTCCGTCCCGTTCAACAGCCGGATCCTATCGATATTCATTCTCGAACTCCCCGCGGGACACGGGTCCGCTCTTCAATTCTCGACCCCGATCGGTCCACGCCTCGTTTCATGCCCTCGATCGGTCCACGGGCGAAATTCCACGCCCGATCGGTCCACGCGTCCGAGCAATACTATAGACGACGCGAGCGGCGTTGGACTTGTAATTTTTTTTTTTTTTTTTTTTTTTTTTTTTTTTTTTTTTTATTCTCCGTCCCGTTCAACAGCCGGATCCTGTCGATATTCATTCTCGAACTCCCCGCGGGACACGGGTCCGCTCTTCAATTCTCGACCCCGATCGGTCCACGCCTCGTTTCATGCCCTCGATCGGTCCACGGGCAAAATTCCACGCCCGATCGGTCCACGCGTCCGAGCAATACTATAGACGACGCGAGCGGCGTTGGACTTGTAATTTTTTTTTTTTTTTTTTTTTTTTTTTTTTTTTTTTTTTTATTCTCCGTCCCGTTCAACAGCCGGATCCTATCGATATTCATTCTCGAACTCCCCGCGGGACACGGGTCCGCTCTTCAATTCTCGACCCCGATCGGTCCACGCCTCGTTTCATGCCCTCGATCGGTCCACGGGCGAAATTCCACGCCCGATCGGTCCACGCGTCCGAGCAATACTATAGACGACGCGAGCGGCGTTGGACTTGTAATTTTTTTTTTTTTTTTTTTTTTTTTTTTTTTTTTTTTTTTATTCTCCGTCCCGTTCAACAGCCGGATCCTATCGATATTCATTCTCGAACTCCCCGCGGGACACGGGTCCGCTCTTCAATTCTCGACCCCGATCGGTCCACGCCTCGTTTCATGCCCTCGATCGGTCCACGGGCAAAATTCCACGCCCGATCGGTCCACGCGTCCGAGCAATACTATAGACGACGCGAGCGGCGTTGGACTTGTAATTTTTTTTTTTTTTTTTTTTTTTTTTTTTTTTTTTTTTATTCTCCGTCCCGTTCAACAGCCGGATCCTATCGATATTCATTCTCGAACTCCCCGCGGGACACGGGTCCGCTCTTCAATTCTCGACCCCGATCGGTCCACGCCTCGTTTCATGCCCTCGATCGGTCCACGGGCAAAATTCCACGCCCGATCGGTCCACGCGTCCGAGCAATACTATAGACGACGCGAGCGGCGTTGGACTTGTAATTTTTTTTTTTTTTTTTTTTTTTTTTTTTTTTTTTTTTTTATTCTCCGTCCCGTTCAACAGCCGGATCCTGTCGATATTCATTCTCGAACTCCCCGCGGGACACGGGTCCGCTCTTCAATTCTCGACCCCGATCGGTCCACGCCTCGTTTCATGCCCTCGATCGGTCCACGGGCAAAATTCCACGCCCGATCGGTCCACGCGTCCGAGCAATACTATAGACGACGCGAGCGGCGTTGGACTTGTAATTTTTTTTTTTTTTTTTTTTTTTTTTTTTTTTTTTTTTTTTATTCTCCGTCCCGTTCAACAGCCGGATCCTATCGATATTCATTCTCGAACTCCCCGCGGGACACGGGTCCGCTCTTCAATTCTCGACCCCGATCGGTCCACGCCTCGTTTCATGCCCTCGATCGGTCCACGGGCAAAATTCCACGCCCGATCGGTCCACGCGTCCGAGCAATACTATAGACGACGCGAGCGGCGTTGGACTTGTAATTTTTTTTTTTTTTTTTTTTTTTTTTTTTTTTTTTTTTTTTATTCTCCGTCCCGTTCAACAGCCGGATCCTGTCGATATTCATTCTCGAACTCCCCGCGGGACACGGGTCCGCTCTTCAATTCTCGACCCCGATCGGTCCACGCCTCGTTTCATGCCCTCGATCGGTCCACGGGCAAAATTCCACGCCCGATCGGTCCACGCGTCCGAGCAATACTATAGACGACGCGAGCGGCGTTGGACTTGTAATTTTTTTTTTTTTTTTTTTTTTTTTTTTTTTTTTTTTTTTATTCTCCGTCCCGTTCAACAGCCGGATCCTGTCGATATTCATTCTCGAACTCCCCGCGGGACACGGGTCCGCTCTTCAATTCTCGACCCCGATCGGTCCACGCCTCGTTTCATGCCCTCGATCGGTCCACGGGCAAAATTCCACGCCCGATCGGTCCACGCGTCCGAGCAATACTATAGACGACGCGAGCGGCGTTGGACTTGTAATTTTTTTTTTTTTTTTTTTTTTTTTTTTTTTTTTTTTTTTTATTCTCCGTCCCGTTCAACAGCCGGATCCTATCGATATTCATTCTCGAACTCCCCGCGGGACACGGGTCCGCTCTTCAATTCTCGACCCCGATCGGTCCACGCCTCGTTTCATGCCCTCGATCGGTCCACGGGCAAAATTCCACGCCCGATCGGTCCACGCGTCCGAGCAATCCTATAGACGACGCGAGCGGCGTTGGACTTGTAATTTTTTTTTTTTTTTTTTTTTTTTTTTTTTTTTTTTTTTTTATTCTCCGTCCCGTTCAACAGCCGGATCCTGTCGATATTCATTCTCGAACTCCCCGCGGGACACGGGTCCGCTCTTCAATTCTCGACCCCGATCGGTCCACGCCTCGTTTCATGCCCTCGATCGGTCCACGGGCAAAATTCCACGCCCGATCGGTCCACGCGTCCGAGCAATACTATAGACGACGCGAGCGGCGTTGGACTTGTAATTTTTTTTTTTTTTTTTTTTTTTTTTTTTTTTTTTTTTTTATTCTCCGTCCCGTTCAACAGCCGGATCCTGTCGATATTCATTCTCGAACTCCCCGCGGGACACGGGTCCGCTCTTCAATTCTCGACCCCGATCGGTCCACGCCTCGTTTCATGCCCTCGATCGGTCCACGGGCGAAATTCCACGCCCGATCGGTCCACGCGTCCGAGCAATACTATAGACGACGCGAGCGGCGTTGGACTTGTAATTTTTTTTTTTTTTTTTTTTTTTTTTTTTTTTTTTTTTTATTCTCCGTCCCGTTCAACAGCCGGATCCTGTCGATATTCATTCTCGAACTCCCCGCGGGACACGGGTCCGCTCTTCAATTCTCGACCCCGATCGGTCCACGCCTCGTTTCATGCCCTCGATCGGTCCACGGGCAAAATTCCACGCCCGATCGGTCCACGCGTCCGAGCAATACTATAGACGACGCGAGCGGCGTTGGACTTGTAATTTTTTTTTTTTTTTTTTTTTTTTTTTTTTTTTTTTTTTTATTCTCCGTCCCGTTCAACAGCCGGATCCTATCGATATTCATTCTCGAACTCCCCGCGGGACACGGGTCCGCTCTTCAATTCTCGACCCCGATCGGTCCACGCCTCGTTTCATGCCCTCGATCGGTCCACGGGCGAAATTCCACGCCCGATCGGTCCACGCGTCCGAGCAATACTATAGACGACGCGAGCGGCGTTGGACTTGTAATTTTTTTTTTTTTTTTTTTTTTTTTTTTTTTTTTTTTTTTTATTCTCCGTCCCGTTCAACAGCCGGATCCTATCGATATTCATTCTCGAACTCCCCGCGGGACACGGGTCCGCTCTTCAATTCTCGACCCCGATCGGTCCACGCCTCGTTTCATGCCCTCGATCGGTCCACGGGCAAAATTCCACGCCCGATCGGTCCACGCGTCCGAGCAATACTATAGACGACGCGAGCGGCGTTGGACTTGTAATTTTTTTTTTTTTTTTTTTTTTTTTTTTTTTTTTTTTTTATTCTCCGTCCCGTTCAACAGCCGGATCCTATCGATATTCATTCTCGAACTCCCCGCGGGACACGGGTCCGCTCTTCAATTCTCGACCCCGATCGGTCCACGCCTCGTTTCATGCCCTCGATCGGTCCACGGGCAAAATTCCACGCCCGATCGGTCCACGCGTCCGAGCAATACTATAGACGACGCGAGCGGCGTTGGACTTGTAATTTTTTTTTTTTTTTTTTTTTTTTTTTTTTTTTTTTTTTTATTCTCCGTCCCGTTCAACTAGCCGGATCCTGTCGATATTCATTCTCGAACTCCCCGCGGGACACGGGTCCGCTCTTCAATTCTCGACCCCGATCGGTCCACGCCTCGTTTCATGCCCTCGATCGGTCCACGGGCAAAATTCCACGCCCGATCGGTCCACGCGTCCGAGCAATACTATAGACGACGCGAGCGGCGTTGGACTTGTAATTTTTTTTTTTTTTTTTTTTTTTTTTTTTTTTTTTTTTTTATTCTCCGTCCCGTTCAACAGCCGGATCCTATCGATATTCATTCTCGAACTCCCCGCGGGACACGGGTCCGCTCTTCAATTCTCGACCCCGATCGGTCCACGCCTCGTTTCATGCCCTCGATCGGGTCCACGGGCAAAATTCCACGCCCGATCTGGTCCACGCGTCCGAGCAATACTATAGACGACGCGAGCGGCGTTGGACTTGTAATTTTTTTTTTTTTTTTTTTTTTTTTTTTTTTTTTTTTTTATTCTCCGTCCCGTTCAACAGCCGGATCCTGTCGATATTCATTCTCGAACTCCCCGCGGGACACGGGTCCGCTCTTCAATTCTCGACCCCGATCGGTCCACGCCTCGTTTCATGCCCTCGATCGGTCCACGGGCAAAATTCACGCCCGATCGGTCCACGCGCTCCGAGCAATACTATAGACGACGCGAGCGGCGTTGGACTTGTAATTTTTTTTTTTTTTTTTTTTTTTTTTTTTTTTTTTTTTTTTTATTCTCCGTCCCGTTCAACAGCCGGATCCTGTCGATATTCATTCTCGAATCCCCGCGGGACAACGGGTCCGCTCTTCAATTCTCGACCCCGATCGGTCCACGCCTCGTTTCATGCCATCAGAGTGCGGTCCACGGGCAACATTCCACGCCCGATCGGTCCACGCGTCCGAGCAATACTATAGACGACGCGAGCGGCGTTGGACTTGTAATTTTTTTTTTTTTTTTTTTTTTTTTTTTTTTTTTTTTTTATTCTCCGTCCCGTTCAACAGCCGGATCCTGTCGATATTCATTCTCGAACTCCCCGCGGGACACGGGTCCGCTCTTCAATTCTCGACCCCGATCGGTCCACGCCTCGTTTCATGCCCTCGATCGGTCCACGGGCAAAATTCCACGCCCGATCGGTCCACGCGTCCGAGCAATACTATAGACGACGCGAGCGGCGTTGGACTTGTAATTTTTTTTTTTTTTTTTTTTTTTTTTTTTTTTTTTTTTATTCTCCGTCCCGTTCAACAGCCGGATCCTGTCGATATTCATTCTCGAACTCCCCGCGGGACACGGGTCCGCTCTTCAATTCTCGACCCCGATCGGTCCACGCCTCGTTTCATGCCCTCGATCGGTCCACGGGCAACATTCCACGCCCGATCGGTCCACAGCGTCCGAGCAATACTATAGACGACGCGAGCGGCGTTGGACTTGTAATTTTTTTTTTTTTTTTTTTTTTTTTTTTTTTTTTTTTTATTCTCCGTCCCGTTCAACAGCCGGATCCTGTCGATATTCATTCTCGAACTCCCCGCGGGACACGGGTCCGCTCTTCAATTCTCGACCCCGATCGGTCCACGCCTCGTTTCATGCCCTCGATCGGTCCACGGGCAAAATTCCACGCCCGATCGGTCCACGCGTCCGAGCAATACTATAGACGACGCGAGCGGCGTTGGACTTGTAATTTTTTTTTTTTTTTTTTTTTTTTTTTTTTTTTTTTATTCTCCGTCCCGTTCAACAGCCGGATCCTGTCGATATTCATTCTCGAACTCCCCGCGGGACACGGGTCCGCTCTTCAATTCTCGACCCCGATCGGTCCACGCCTCGTTTCATGCCCTCGATCGGTCCACGGGCAAAATTCCACGCCCGATCGGTCCACGCGTCCGAGCAATACTATAGACGACGCGAGCGGCGTTGGACTTGTAATTTTTTTTTTTTTTTTTTTTTTTTTTTTTTTTTTTTTTTTTTATTCTCGTCCCGTTCAACAGCCGGATCCTGTCGATATTCATTCTCGAACTCCCCGCGGGACACGGGTCCGCTCTTCAATTCTCGACCCCGATCGGTCCACGCCTCGTTTCATGCCCTCGATCGGTCCACGGGCAAAATTCCACGCCCGATCGGTCCACGCGTCCGAGCAATACTATAGACGACGCGAGCGGCGTTGGACTTGTAATTTTTTTTTTTTTTTTTTTTTTTTTTTTTTTTTTTTTTTTTTATTCTCCGTCCCGTTCAACAGCCGGATCCTGTCGATATTCATTCTCGAACTCCCCGCGGGACACGGGTCCGCTCTTCAATTCTCGACCCCGATCGGTCCACGCCTCGTTTCATGCCCTCGATCGGTCCACGGGCAAAATTCCACGCCCGATCGGTCCACGCGTCCGAGCAATACTATAGACGACGCGAGCGGCGTTGGACTTGTAATTTTTTTTTTTTTTTTTTTTTTTTTTTTTTTTTTTTTTTTTTTTTTTTTTTTTTATTCTCCGTCCCGTTCAACAGCCGGATCCTGTCGATATTCATTCTCGAACTCCCCGCGGGACACGGGTCCGCTCTTCAATTCTCGACCCCGATCGGTCCACGCCTCGTTTCATGCCCTCGATCGGTCCACGGGCAAAATTCCACGCCCGATCGGTCCACGCGTCCGAGCAATACTATAGACGACGCGAGCGGCGTTGGACTTGTAATTTTTTTTTTTTTTTTTTTTTTTTTTTTTTTTTTTTTTTTTATTCTCCGTCCCGTTCAACAGCCGGATCCTGTCGATATTCATTCTCGAACTCCCCGCGGGACACGGGTCCGCTCTTCAATTCTCGACCCCGATCGGTCCACGCCTCGTTTCATGCCCTCGATCGGTCCACGGGCAAAATTCCACGCCCGATCGGTCCACGCGTCCGAGCAATACTATAGACGACGCGAGCGGCGTTGGACTTGTAATTTTTTTTTTTTTTTTTTTTTTTTTTTTTTTTTTTTTTTTTTTTTTTTTTTATTCTCCGTCCCGTTCAACAGCCGGATCCTGTCGATATTCATTCTCGAACTCCCCGCGGGACACGGGTCCGCTCTTCAATTCTCGACCCCGATCGGTCCACGCCTCGTTTCATGCCCTCGATCGGTCCACGGGCAAAATTCCACGCCCGATCGGTCCACGCGTCCGAGCAATACTATAGACGACGCGAGCGGCGTTGGACTTGTAATTTTTTTTTTTTTTTTTTTTTTTTTTTTTTTTTTTTTTTATTCTCCGTCCCGTTCAACAGCCGGATCCTATCGATATTCATTCTCGAACTCCCCGCGGGACACGGGTCCGCTCTTCAATTCTCGACCCCGATCGGTCCACGCCTCGTTTCATGCCCTCGATCGGTCCACGGGCAAAATTCCACGCCCGATCGGTCCACGCGTCCGAGCAATACTATAGACGACGCGAGCGGCGTTGGACTTGTAATTTTTTTTTTTTTTTTTTTTTTTTTTTTTTTTTTTTTTTTATTCTCCGTCCCGTTCAACAGCCGGATCCTGTCGATATTCATTCTCGAACTCCCCGCGGGACACGGGTCCGCTCTTCAATTCTCGACCCCGATCGGTCCACGCCTCGTTTCATGCCCTCGATCGGTCCACGGGCAAAATTCCACGCCCGATCGGTCCACGCGTCCGAGCAATACTATAGACGACGCGAGCGGCGTTGGACTTGTAATTTTTTTTTTTTTTTTTTTTTTTTTTTTTTTTTTTTTTTATTCTCCGTCCCGTTCAACAGCCGGATCCTGTCGATATTCATTCTCGAACTCCCCGCGGGACACGGGTCCGCTCTTCAATTCTCGACCCCGATCGGTCCACGCCTCGTTTCATGCCCTCGATCGGTCCACGGGCAAAATTCCACGCCCGATCGGTCCACGCGTCCGAGCAATACTATAGACGACGCGAGCGGCGTTGGACTTGTAATTTTTTTTTTTTTTTTTTTTTTTTTTTTTTTTTTTTTTTTATTCTCCGTCCCGTTCAACAGCCGGATCCTGTCGATATTCATTCTCGAACTCCCCGCGGGACACGGGTCCGCTCTTCAATTCTCGACCCCGATCGGTCCACGCCTCGTTTCATGCCCTCGATCGGTCCACGGGCAAAATTCCACGCCCGATCGGTCCACGCGTCCGAGCAATACTATAGACGACGCGAGCGGCGTTGGACTTGTAATTTTTTTTTTTTTTTTTTTTTTTTTTTTTTTTTTTTTTATTCTCCGTCCCGTTCAACAGCCGGATCCTGTCGATATTCATTCTCGAACTCCCCGCGGGACACGGGTCCGCTCTTCAATTCTCGACCCCGATCGGTCCACGCCTCGTTTCATGCCCTCGATCGGTCCACGGGCAAAATTCCACGCCCGATCGGTCCACGCGTCCGAGCAATACTATAGACGACGCGAGCGGCGTTGGACTTGTAATTTTTTTTTTTTTTTTTTTTTTTTTTTTTTTTTTTTTTTATTCTCCGTCCCGTTCAACAGCCGGATCCTGTCGATATTCATTCTCGAACTCCCCGCGGGACACGGGTCCGCTCTTCAATTCTCGACCCCGATCGGTCCACGCCTCGTTTCATGCCCTCGATCGGTCCACGGGCAAAATTCCACGCCCGATCGGTCCACGCGTCCGAGCAATACTATAGACGACGCGAGCGGCGTTGGACTTGTAATTTTTTTTTTTTTTTTTTTTTTTTTTTTTTTTTTTTTTTTATTCTCCGTCCCGTTCAACAGCCGGATCCTGTCGATATTCATTCTCGAACTCCCCGCGGGACACGGGTCCGCTCTTCAATTCTCGACCCCGATCGGTCCACGCCTCGTTTCATGCCCTCGATCGGTCCACGGGCAAAATTCCACGCCCGATCGGTCCACGCGTCCGAGCAATACTATAGACGACGCGAGCGGCGTTGGACTTGTAATTTTTTTTTTTTTTTTTTTTTTTTTTTTTTTTTTTTTATTCTCCGTCCCGTTCAACAGCCGGATCCTATCGATATTCATTCTCGAACTCCCCGCGGGACACGGGTCCGCTCTTCAATTCTCGACCCCGATCGGTCCACGCCTCGTTTCATGCCCTCGATCGGTCCACGGGCAAAATTCCACGCCCGATCGGTCCACGCGTCCGAGCAATACTATAGACGACGCGAGCGGCGTTGGACTTGTAATTTTTTTTTTTTTTTTTTTTTTTTTTTTTTTTTTTTTTTTATTCTCCGTCCCGTTCAACAGCCGGATCCTGTCGATATTCATTCTCGAACTCCCCGCGGGACACGGGTCCGCTCTTCAATTCTCGACCCCGATCGGTCCACGCCTCGTTTCATGCCCTCGATCGGTCCACGGGCAAAATTCCACGCCCGATCGGTCCACGCGTCCGAGCAATACTATAGACGACGCGAGCGGCGTTGGACTTGTAATTTTTTTTTTTTTTTTTTTTTTTTTTTTTTTTTTTTTTATTCTCCGTCCCGTTCAACAGCCGGATCCTGTCGATATTCATTCTCGAACTCCCCGCGGGACACGGGTCCGCTCTTCAATTCTCGACCCCGATCGGTCCACGCCTCGTTTCATGCCCTCGATCGGTCCACGGGCAAAATTCCACGCCCGATCGGTCCACGCGTCCGAGCAATACTATAGACGACGCGAGCGGCGTTGGACTTGTAATTTTTTTTTTTTTTTTTTTTTTTTTTTTTTTTTTTTTTTTATTCTCCGTCCCGTTCAACAGCCGGATCCTGTCGATATTCATTCTCGAACTCCCCGCGGGACACGGGTCCGCTCTTCAATTCTCGACCCCGATCGGTCCACGCCTCGTTTCATGCCCTCGATCGGTCCACGGGCAAAATTCCACGCCCGATCGGTCCACGCGTCCGAGCAATACTATAGACGACGCGAGCGGCGTTGGACTTGTAATTTTTTTTTTTTTTTTTTTTTTTTTTTTTTTTTTTTTTTTATTCTCCGTCCCGTTCAACAGCCGGATCCTGTCGATATTCATTCTCGAACTCCCCGCGGGACACGGGTCCGCTCTTCAATTCTCGACCCCGATCGGTCCACGCCTCGTTTCATGCCCTCGATCGGTCCACGGGCAAAATTCCACGCCCGATCGGTCCACGCGTCCGAGCAATACTATAGACGACGCGAGCGGCGTTGGACTTGTAATTTTTTTTTTTTTTTTTTTTTTTTTTTTTTTTTTTTTATTCTCCGTCCCGTTCAACAGCCGGATCCTATCGATATTCATTCTCGAACTCCCCGCGGGACACGGGTCCGCTCTTCAATTCTCGACCCCGATCGGTCCACGCCTCGTTTCATGCCCTCGATCGGTCCACGGGCAAAATTCCACGCCCGATCGGTCCACGCGTCCGAGCAATACTATAGACGACGCGAGCGGCGTTGGACTTGTAATTTTTTTTTTTTTTTTTTTTTTTTTTTTTTTTTTTTTTTTATTCTCCGTCCCGTTCAACAGCCGGATCCTGTCGATATTCATTCTCGAACTCCCCGCGGGACACGGGTCCGCTCTTCAATTCTCGACCCCGATCGGTCCACGCCTCGTTTCATGCCCTCGATCGGTCCACGGGCAAAATTCCACGCCCGATCGGTCCACGCGTCCGAGCAATACTATAGACGACGCGAGCGGCGTTGGACTTGTAATTTTTTTTTTTTTTTTTTTTTTTTTTTTTTTTTTTTTTTTTATTCTCCGTCCCGTTCAACAGCCGGATCCTATCGATATTCATTCTCGAACTCCCCGCGGGACACGGGTCCGCTCTTCAATTCTCGACCCCGATCGGTCCACGCCTCGTTTCATGCCCTCGATCGGTCCACGGGCGAAATTCCACGCCCGATCGGTCCACGCGTCCGAGCAATACTATAGACGACGCGAGCGGCGTTGGACTTGTAATTTTTTTTTTTTTTTTTTTTTTTTTTTTTTTTTTTTATTCTCCGTCCC
>OX637863.1:19646685-19664185 GCA_951802705.1 Netelia virgata | reverse complement strand
GGTTCGGAGGGGCGCGGAGTACAAGGCCATTGTGGCAGCCGCGCTCCAGGACCTTCAAGCCGCTCCGGAGGAGGTGGACGACAATCCATCGTCCCCCGAGAGCGGTGGTCAAGGTACCAGGACCTCCTCCTCATCCGAGGAAAGCTTGACGGGGCCACGTTCGCCCCTGAATGTCAGCCCCCCTCGGAACTCGCCGCGTGCTTCGACTCGGCGCCGCTGGAGTGCTGCGCTCGGCACACCCGGTGAAGCGATACAACGACTGCTGCCAGTCGTTGAGCAGATCCGGGGTTTCGGGTCATCCCGGCTCCTGGAAATCGCTCGTGATCTCCATGAGGGTCGGGATGTCTCGGGACAGTGTCGCGCGTGGCTGGAGGGAGTCTTTCCTCCAGCTCCGCAGCGTCGCCCGCGCCGTGGCCCAACTCGGATGGACCGCGCCCCCGTCAAGGTGTCGAGGAAGCGACTACGTCGCCGGGAGTATGCCCGCATACAGCGGCTCTTCAAGACCAACATGGGAAGAGCCGCTAAGGAGATTCTGAATGGGCCGGGTGGGGCACGGGCTCTCGATGTCGCGGCAATGGCCGCGCATTGGGGCCCGTATGTGTCCCAACCTTCGATAGAGGTCCCCAGAACTCCTGTCCGGCAGCCTCGGCCGGACCTAGAGTGTGTGTGGCACCCGGTGACGTGCGAGGAAACAACGGCAGTCGCCATTTCCATCTCCTCGGCACCAGGTATTGACGGGGTGACCGCGAGACAGTGGCGTGCAGTCCCAGCGAGCATTAAGGCCCTCTTCTTCAACATCGTCATTGAGAGGGGCGGATTCCCCGAAGAGCTCCTCGTAGCGAGAACCGTGTTCGTCCCCAAGAAAGTCGGGGCAGAACTGCCGTCGGACTTTCGGCCGATCAGCATCGCATCGGTCGTAGTCCGACATCTCCACAAGATCCTGGCTCAACGCTTGCGGGAGTCAGGTCTTGTGGATGATAGGCAGCGATGCTTCGACGACGGATGCGCGGAAAACATCACCGCGTTGGCTGCACTGTTGGAGGACTCCAGGCGGCGTCTCAGGGAGCTGCATGTCTCCTCCCTGGATGTCGCAAAAGCCTTCGACAGTGTCAGTCATAACGCAATCCGCGCAGTTCTGGGGCGGCTCGGTCTCCCTCCGGCCTTTGTAAGTTACATAGGCCGGACCTACGAGGATAGCTCGACGATGTTTGAAGTTGAGGGGGCTCGCTCGGGAATTGTGCACGTGGGCAGAGGGGTTCGGCAGGGTGACCCGCTGTCCTCGATGCTGTTCTGTCTCGTGGTCAATGAGGTACTACAAGCTGTACCTCATGAAGTCGGGTACGAGATCGGTGGTGGTAGGGTGAACGCGTTAGCGTACGCCGACGACATTCTCCTCGTGTCCTCCTCCAACCGGGGGATGCGGGAAGCGCTGCGAAGGGTGGAAGAGCAAGCGGGGATCTATGGGCTCTCGTTAAATGCCGCAAAATGCGTGGCACTCTCCATCGTACCCGCCGGTAAACTGAAGAAATATAAGGTCCTGAGCGACGTCCAATTCCATCTTGCCGATGGCACAGCCATCAGGCAGTTATCGCCCTCGCAGGAGTGGCGATACCTGGGCGTCGACTTCAGGCCTATAGGACCGAAGCGAGCCGGCGGGTCACTGTCCATCGAGATGGAGAGACTAACGAGAGCCCCATTAAAACCGCAGCAGCGCCTCAAGATCCTGCGCTGCTTCTTGATCCCCCGCTTTTATCACGCACTTGTTCTCGCGGGGACCACTCTTGGGAAACTGAGGGCCCTCGATAGGCAGGTGCGTGATAACCTTCGCAGGTGGCTACGCCTCCCGCACGATTCACCGACCGGATACTTCCACGCGTGTTCCCGTGATGGAGGGCTTGGCATTCCATCCTTTGCCACCACGGTGCCGGGGCTGTTATTTGAGCGCCTCCGGCACCTCCAACACTCTACTTCCGCTGCCGTGAGGGCGGTCGCGACCTCAGACTGGGTGGATAAGCGCCTAGGCTGGGCGGAGCGGGCGCTTACCCGGGATGGGGTCCGGCTGGACTCCCGCGAGAAGCGGAGTAAGTGGTGGGCCAAGCACCTCCATTCATCGGTCGATGGCCGGGAATTACGCGAGTGTGGAAGATCCGGTCCTTCCACCTGGTGGATCGACGGGGGGAGCTTCGGAATTCCGGGTCGTGATTACCTCCAGTACAATCACGTCCGGATAAACTGTCTGCCCACGCGCATTCGAACATCGCGTGGCATCCGTAGGCAACAGGCAGAGCTGCAATGCCGCGCCGGCTGTCGGGTAACCGAAACAGCGGCGCATGTCATTCAGGCATGCCACCGAACACACGGCGGGCGCATCAAGCGCCATAACGCCGTGTGTAAGGTGGTTGCAGCAGGTCTGCGTGATGCCGGGTGGGCAGTTTCCGAAGAGCCACGCTTCCGGACCGCGGTGGGTCTGCGTAAGCCAGATCTCGTCGCGGTCAGAGGGGGTGTCGTCGGCGTCATTGACGCGCAGGTTGTCAGCGGGGCAACATCCTTGGATGACGCTCACGAGAGGAAGAAGGCCTATTACGCAGAAAATCCCGATCTGGTGCAGGCCCTTGTCAGGACCCACCAGGTGGACCGGGATGCGGTGGCCTTCTCCTCTTGCACACTCTCCTGGAGGGGAGTGTGGTCATCCAAGTCGGCTGACTTCCTGCTTGGGCTTGGGCTCTCGAAGAGGCTCTTGGCAGGTATTACCACCAGAGTTCTCCAAGGGAGCCATACAAACTGGGTTCGGTGGAACCAAATGGTGGGCACAGTCGGGCATAACCATCGGCGGGAAGGGCAACCGCGGGTGGGTGTGGGGTAGGGGGCGTCGGGCGCATGAGCGCCTTTTCGTACAGACGGGAACCCGCCCCCGCAACATCACAAACGGGAAATTCAGTACGGGTCGGCTGGGTGATTTACACCCAGCCCACAACCCAGGGGTGGAGGTTTTAGTGGGTAGTAGGGTGGGAGTGGTTTTCACTGCTACCCTGAGTCCCACAGTACCCAACGACATCAGGGTCTGCGTAAATGCATTTCCTCCACCACATAAAAAAAAAAAAAAAAAAAAAAAAAAAAAAAAAAAAAAAATAGCCAAATGCCTCGTCATCTAATTAGTGACGCGCATGAATGGATTAACGAGATTCCCTCTGTCCCTATCTACTGGCGGGAGTAACTATGACTCTCTTAGTTATAGTTCAGCAAGCAACCCCCTTTTCGTGGGTCCCGCTATTAATACAGGCCGAAGGGTTCCGCCGCCCTAGAGGCCTGTAGAACTGAGAGTTGCCTCTGCGAACATTGTTACCGGGTACGCGCCTCCGTCCCGGATATAGACACAGAGGGGCTGGGAGTAGCTATATCTATGGCTCTCCCACCTCGAACGCACTAAGTGAATTTCAATTTGCTTGTTACCGGGTACGCGCCTCCGTCCCGGATATAGACACAGAGGGGCTTGGGAGTAGCTATAGCTATAACTCTTCCATTTTCGAACGCAATAACCGAAATTGAATTTGCTTGTACGAAATTGAACGAGTCGGAGCAGAATTTAATTCGTACTTGAACGAGAACGGGAACACTGAACGCCTTTAGGTGCTTCCGGTTCCAGGAGAGCCAGTATCCATGGCTCTTCTACTTTGAACGGATTGAATTTGAACGAAATTGAACGAGTCGGAACAAATTCAAATGTGAATTCGAACGAGAACGGGAACACTGAACGCCTTTAGGTGCTCCCCGTTCCAACCCTCTATCATCCTCGGAACCCCTGCCCGTCCTCCCAATCCCTGGTGTGCCCTGACGGCTCTTGTCGGACTCATTCGCCTCACGAGGTGACTGAGAACGACAAGGACTGCCTAAGGATCCCGCTGGGCCCGCGTCGCCGTGGCCGCAAGGCTGTAGCATACTCGGAACCGGGGGATGCGCGCGTGTGAAAGTGTGGATGAGTATATGTATTTGTATGGGTGCGTTTTTTTTTTTTTTTTTTTTTTTTTTTTTTTTTTTTTTTTAGGTACTCGCAGGGGACATCGGCTTCACCGATGATGGGAAGCGACGCTCCCACGACCCCCGTCAACCCCCAAGGCCAAGCTGGACCGTCGTGGTAAGGGCCTCGTGACAGGAAGGGGTTTCGTTCCTGCCGCTTACGATGGGGACTGGAGCGGTTGGCGACCCTCGCAGTCCTTAAGCAACAATTGCCCGGGTGGGACAAGGCGGCTCTGGACCACCGTGTGACATACTTTCCGACCATACTCGTGGGAACAAAATGGCATCAAACAGCACAACAACGACGACGACGATGATGGAGATAAGGAGGAGTGCGCGACTGGCAGCCCGGTCATCGAGAACACCCAGCGCTGGAGGATCGGGCCACCATGTAGCTGGGTCGAGCACCTGCGGGGCCTCAAGGGTGCACGCGGCCCTGATTCAGATGCCTCCCCCCTCTTCGCGCGACGTAATTGGTTGTTCCCCACGAGACCCCCAGCGAGCTCCCCTGCGAGGTGGCCCTGACGGGCAGGTTTTCGGCCTTCGTGCCGTCCGAGTAGTTTTGAATAGGTGGGATAGAGGAGTAGGGCCGTGTGCGGCAGTCGCAGATGCCGCAGCGACGCACACCGTAGGCGCGAACAACGCGAGTAGAAATAGACGCAAGGAAAGCGAAATTCAGCCACCGGTGGCTGCTCATGCCGAAGAGATAGGACCGACACCTGAAAACGCGACCGCGAACCCCCACCGTAACGTAGATAGGGCCGACGCGCCGGGCGACGGCAATGCCACGGATATTAGGGTGCTACAGCTGAATATGAGGCGTTCAGCTGTAGTCACAGGAGAGGTTCGTGCGCTCACTGGGCAGAAGCGACTGGACGTCCTGTTATTACAGGAACCATACGTCCGGAAGCAGGGCCAGAGCCACACATTTTACGGATTAGGAACTGGAATCAGGGTAGCCGCGGTCCGCTCCGAGAAGCCTTGGGCGGCTGTGGCCATCTGCAACCCCTCATTCCAGATGATCTTCGTCTCACAGCTGAGCACGACACATTGCGTATGTGTAGAAGTGACGGCACCCGGATCCTCGTTCTATGCCATCTCCCATTACTTCCAATGGAAAGATGACATCGAAGATCACCTCAGACACCTCGCTATGGTGCTCCGTTCTCTGAGGGGGAAGAGAGTATTAATAGCGTTAGATTCGAATGCGCGCTCGACCCAATGGGGACCCCAGAGGACCAACGAGCGCGGAAGCAGGCTCGAAAGACTCATCGAGGAGTTTGACCTGTGTATAGTGAACGACAGGAGCCAGCCCCCAACTTACTGGACGCCAAGGGGATCGTCATACATCGACGTTACCCTGGTGACGTCATCCATGTCCCAACTCATTAGGGAATGGAGGGTAAGGGAGGACTGGACAACGAGCGACCACAATGCCGTGGACATCAGGCTTCGCACCCCAAGAACCGCGAGAGACGACCAGTGCTCCGGTTCCAGTCGGTTCAACACTCGTAGGGCTGACTGGGAGCTGTTCGCTGCGACTCTCGGGGACTTGTCGGCTGCGAGGCTTGAAGAACTCCCACTCTCATCGGCGGCGGAGGTCGAGCATATGGCCAAGACTCTCACGGACGTCCTCACGGATGCCTGCATCGAGTCTATGCCAAGGAAAAAGCAATTTAGGAAGTCCAATCCGTGGTGGACACAGGCACTCACAAACCTCAAGAAGGGAGTGTACCAGCGCAGACGCGCGTTTCAGAAGGAAAGATTCTTGCCCGAACGCCTCGTTAAACTGCAGCAGTATCGCTCTTCTTTGCGTCTGTATAGCAGGGAGGTGCGAAAGGTAAAACTCGACAGCTGGAGATCGTTCGTTACGTCGCACGGGAACTCGGAGGCTTGGGGCTTCGTTTATAAGCAACAGGCCAACAAACTCCGAATTGAGAAAGTGCTCAGCACGATCCGGCATAACGGCACGATCACTATGAACATGAAAGAAGCTGCCAGCAGCCTTCTCCAGACGCACGTCCCAGACGACCGGGAAGCAGAGGACACCCCCCAACAAAGGGAAATCAGAGCTCGTGCAGATATCGCACCGAACTCTCCCGACACCCCACCCTTCACAAAGGAGGAGATTGCAGCGGTTGTGCGATTCCTCAAATGTGACAAAGCACCGGGACCTGACCTTATCGAGGTTATGGTGCTAAAACATGCCTTTGCTTCCATCCCAGATCAAATAGTTAGGCTCTTCAACGGGTGCCTTCAATGGGGCGTCTTTCCCTCTGCCTGGAAGGTGGGCTCCCTGAGAACCCTCCTGAAAGGTGAGGATAAGGACGAGATGGACCCGAAATCGTACAGGCCAATCTGCCTTCTCTCCGTGATCGGAAAACTCTTCGAAAGAATCCTCAAGGGCCGAATCGCAACGACAGCGATGACCCCCGAGAGGATCTCCGCCCGACAATACGGCTTCGTCTCCGGAAAGTCGACGGATGACGCGATCTTCGAGCTGCGGCGAATGGTTGACGCCTCTGAGGAGGTTTACACCGTCGCCCTGCTCTTCGATATATCCGGGGCCTTCGACAACGTATGGTGGCCTCTGGTATTAGACAGTCTTAGGAACAAGGAGTGCCCGCGGAATATATTTGAAGTAGTCCGCAGCTACTTTGACAATAGGAAAGTGCAGATTACGTGGGGGGACGAAGAGGTTTCCAAGCCCGCCACCAGGGGATGCCCGCAAGGGTCGGTCCTCGGCCCGGCATGCTGGAACCTCATGTTCGACGGACTCCTCAGAATCCTCGAGGACATAGCCCCGAACAACTTTGTTGCATATGCGGACGATCTCCTCGTCGTGATTAAAGGCAACTCGCGTAGGGAAATCGAGGTACAGGGCCAGATGGTCGTCGACACCATCACTCGATGGTGTCGGGCGGCCAAATTAGAACTGTCAGAGCGAAAGACGGAGGCGATCCTCCTTAAAACGCGTTGGGTGCGCGGGGCTCCTGTAGGTAGGCGGGGTGGGGAAAGGCCGGACCGCCGAAGACGGGCTCAACGGAGACCCAATCTAGCGAACCGGTACCCGGTCATCAGGATCGGGGAAAGTAAAATAGTATTCAAGGATAATGTTAGATATCTTGGCGTCCACTTTGATATGGGCATGGGTGTTAGAACCCATTGCGAATACCTTAGAAGCAAGACCGCGAGGCTATTCGGGAAATTGGGGAAAATGGCGGGAGCAGGATGGGGCCTTAGGCATAAAGCTCTTAAAACCATCTATAAAGGAGTCTTCGTGCCGATAGTCGCTTATGGCGCGTCGGGGTGGGCGGACCTTTGTACGGAAACGGATCTCAAAATCCTCAGAGCGGCACAAAGACGCACGCTTATAGCGATCGCCTCCGCCTATAGAACGGCCTCATGGCGATCGCTGTGCGTAGTGGCAGGGGCTATCCCTATAGACTTAATTTTAGAAGAATATAGGGCGCGTTATGATATTAGGGCAGGTAGGGACGCCAGGATAAACAATGTTGTCATCCCGAGCGGGGCTGACAATGCTATACAGCGCATAAAGGGTGAGGTGATAAACAAGTGGCAGGCCGACTGGATCTCTTCCGAAAGGGGCCGTACCACTTTCGCCTTCTTCAGCAGCGTTCAGGAGCGAATGGATGCGGGGTGGTTCTCGCCAGACCACTATAGCTCGCAGGTACTCACCGGCCACGGGAACTTCAGGGCGCGGCTCGCGTCCCTGGGACTCGTGGAGGGTGAGGAATGCAGCTGTGGGCAGCCGGACACGCCCCGCCACTTCCTCCTCGAATGCCCTATGTTCGATCCGCAGAGAGTCGCTCTGCAGGAATTCATCGAGGGGCGGGATTGGCCAGAAGCGGCGCGCCAATTGGTGTCGTCGAGGGAGGCCTTTTCTGTCTTCTCGGACTACTGCCGGGAATCCCTTTGGCTAAAGGGTCTTGAAGTAGTATAAGTGGCAGGCACAGAGGGTGGGAGGGTAACAGAGGAAAGACGCGCGAAAAGGCGGTGCCACGTAAATGCGCGTTGCCTAGTCGGGGGGTTGTCGGACCTCCCGGCGAAAGACGGGTGGGCCCGTAATCTTCGCGGACCACCTGCTCGTCATGGCAACCCAAGACACCGCCGCATAGGGAAAACACACACACACATACACACACACACACACATAGACGAAGGAACAAGAACAACACAAACACAAAACACACACGACACGGACAAAACTGAACAGTACACATGAAGACAAGGAGTTACACGACCCACCACATAAACACACCACTAAAACCTACTCCCAAATCCAATGTTCCTCCTTTAATTAATAAGCTGGGCTAGTGTTCGGGCGGAACACAAGGAGCAGGCCTTCCCGTGGTTCCCCGTGAGTGCACCGGCGTTCGAGGCTACACTCACCGCGACCCTCGAGGTCCCGGTGGGGGTGAGTCGAACGCCGGTGCAGCCAAACTGCTCCTCCACTACGCACGCCAGTGGAAGCCAAAGGATTTTTCCATCGCCCGCTCTCGGGGTTGGTTCTCGCTGCATAGTTGATGGAAGACCGTTGCGTATGCCTATAAAGGCGAGGTTGCAAAGGTCGAGTCTACTCCGGCAGGCCGATCTTCACATTGAATGTCCCTATCTACTCCCCCCCGGGGCTACCTACCTTGACGTGGTGGGGGGGCTTGAGAGTCCTGATGATCCTCGAAGCTGTGCCAGCGGGAGTCCAACTCCCGGCAGGTCCAACCTTGCTGGAGTGGTTCGAGGTGAAGGATCAGACGAAGAGCGTAGCCAAAGTCCCAACCCATGGTGTGAGATATCGTGCCTAGGGGTGAATGGCCGGGGGATGCTAAACATGCCGGTCGCTTACGATTCCTCTGGGGTACCTGCCGACCCCCCAGAGTAATTAGGCTTGCCCGGGTAAGGCGGCTCTGCCCGGGTTGACTACCCTTCCGACCATCTCGTGGGACATAATATGGAAACTGAAAAACAAAAACAAAAACAAAATAACAAAAAACACACTCTTAAAGGGCAAAGCCAAGTGACAGAAGGAAGGGCAGGAGCAGGAGCGTCAGGTGCTGAACCGGTGGTGATGCTGGAGCGGACTCGAAGAGAAAGTGACGGAGATTTCTTTGAATATGAAATGGACACGGTAATCCAAAGTGACGTGCAGAGTCTGGATGGGCGCAGCAGAGCACCGTCGGAGTCATCATCTTGCACCGGAAGGGTGATGATGGAAGTCCCTAAAAAGAAAAGGAAAAGACAAACACAACAACAACAGGTCTTGGATGAAGATATGGGGGATTTTACTTCTCCCATCATGGCGGAAATTAAGAAACACCGGGAAGAGCTTGAGGTATTTCTCTTCAACGAGAACAATAAGATTACGAAGGCAGCGATAAAAATGATTCTTGGCAAGTGGTCTGCGCTTGAGTCGACGCTTTATGAGCAGGTAGTACGGTCGGAAACCATCAAGACAGAGCTGGAAAGAGAAAGGGGAAAAGAAAAGCCCCCAGAAAAAGATACGATTATGGTGGGCCCAAAACTTACATTTGCTCAGATGGTGGGCCGCGGGCAGCCGGGAGTTCCTGGCGCTCATGCGGCTCCGGCTGGCCGTGGACCGGCGACTCTCGCGCGTCTACCCCGACCAAGGCCGAAGTCCGAAGTCATCCTTCTCAAGCCGGTGAACAGCGATGACCCTAGAACAGGAGAGGAAATTAAAGGTGCAGCCATGACTGCTTTAAAGGAAGTGCAATCGAGGCTGAAAGTGCGGAACATTCGCCCAACTAGACAGAAGGGGGTGGCGATCGAGGTTGATGGGCAGATTGATCTGATGTTAATCAAGGAGACAGACTTCCGAGAGGTCGGCCTTCGCACGGAAACGCCAAAGAAATTGAACCCTACGATTATAATATATGATGTTGAGAAGGACTTAAAAAGCGAGGATCTCAAAGAAGACCTCATAAGGAAGAATTGCGACCCGTGCGGCGTGGAATCGAGTGAGCTTGCCGGAGCCATTGTCTTCCGACATAGCTTTAAGAATAGGAACGGCAATGTGAACTGGGTAGTTGAGGTGCCATGCGCTGCCCATAAAAGCCTCATCGAGAAAGGACGAGTGTTCATGCTCTGGCGCTCGTACAGAGTAAGTGACTTTGTTAATGTTACCAGATGTTATAAGTGTACGGGATACGGACACATAGCCAAGGATTGCAGTGCATCGGAACAAAGATGTGAAAATTGTGGAGGGGCGGGACACCTTCGCAAGGACTGCCCGAGGAAGGACGAGCCAAGCTGTATTAATTGCAGAAACGCAAGACGATCAGTGACGAGCCATCCATCGACGGACCGTAGGTGTCCGGAATATCAGCGTCAAGTTGAGCTGCTTCGTGCTAGGATACAATGGAGCTAAGAGTTGGCCAGATAAACACGGCGCGGTCGGCAGCAGCAGCTGGAGAGACTCGAGTGATGGTGAGGGATGAAAGAATCGACATTCTCTGCATACAGGAGCCCTATTCACATAAGGGACGAGTCGTTGGCTATAACAGCCCGGAGAACCGGCTGATTCAGCCTTACACGGAGACACCTTGGGTGGCCATCTTGGTGACAAACCCGCGGATCGAGGTATTTCATGTCAATACCGAAGACTCGGATCACGTGATTTGTGTGAGTGCAACGGATGGTGTAGAAATGATCTACGTTATAAGCGTGTATTGCCAATATGGGCACCCGATTGAGAGACATCTGCGGACCCTGGGTGCGCTTTTGGGAAAAATAAGGAACCAAGATGCGGGAGCAAAGATACTAGTCGCAGCTGACGCAAATGCACGATCGCCGATGTGGTTCTCGGGGAGCTGGGACCGCCGCGGTGGAGTGTTGGAAGAGTTCCTAGCGGAAGAAGAGCTTCTAGTGGCCAACAAACAGGTGAGCCAGTACACATACTCCTCTGCGCATGGAGAATCCAATATAGATGTGACGCTGATCACCGCAAGCCTTGGTGGAGTCGTTCACGACTGGAGGGTAATATCGGCATGTAGCGCCAGTGACCACAACTTGATTGTTACCGACATACAAGGTGAAAGAGAATCTGCGAGGCACCGCGCGATAAGGACCGGGTTTAAGCTTAAAGGAGCTGACTGGGGGAGATTCTTGGCTAAGTATGACGAGTATATGTCAGAGGCAAATAGACAGAGGATTGAGACAAACGAGCCAAATGAAGCGGCACGCGTCTTTGGGGGAGTCGTGGCAGCTGTGTGCGGTGAAACGTTGAGGAAACGGAAGATAACGACGGGACCCATACCATGGTGGACGGGCGAATTACAGCGGCAGAGGACAGGCGTCAAAAGAGCGAGGAATGACTTAGCCAAAGCAAGACGGGTGGGCAGTGGGGACGTCGAGGCCCTTAGGGGAAGATATAGCCGGTTAAGGAACGCATATACCTCGTGTGTACGACGCGCAAAACAGGAGTCCTGGAAAGATTTTGTCAAAAAGGAGGCAAATAATAATCCCTGGGGTATCGTTTACAAAATAACCCGCGACAAACTCAAACGAAGAGAGATCCCGTGCGCGATATTACTTCAAAACGGAGAGGTAACTACCACTTGGAAAGAAACAGCAAAGGGGATGCTGGAGAAAATGGTGCCAAAGGATTCGCGAAGGAACGAGACAGAAGTGCTCCAGGTCATTAGGCGGGAAAACAGCGAGTACATGTGTATGAATCTAGAGCCGGAAATTGGCGATGGAGAGATCACTACTGCGATCAAGGCCTCGAAGAACGGGAAGGCTCCGGGACTGGACGGCGTAGTGGCAGAGATTTTAAAAGTGATTTGGCAGCACGACCATGAGGCAATAAGGAAATTGTTTAATAATTGCATGCAAAAAGGAATATTCCCGAATATATGGAAGAAGGCGGAACTGCGTATTATTCTGAAGGACGCGTCAAGGGACAGGAGGAGGGTCGAGTCGTACCGACCGATCGCTCTTCTCCCGGCAATTGGAAAAATTTTTGAGAGGGTTATTATTCGGAGAATTCAGAGCCAGTACGATCACATGGAATTGGGGAGTGACCGGCAGTTTGGGTTTCGACCGGGTCGATCAACGGAGGACGCGCTAGTCATGTTTCGGCAAAGTATAATTTGTGATAAGAAGTATGTTCTGGCCATATACACCGATATACAGGGGGCTTTTGATAATTTGTGGTGGCCGGCAATCAAACGCCGTCTCATAGCAGCTAAGTGCAGCAGCGCTCTTGTAAACGTTGTGGATAGTTATTTTAACAATAGGGTGATGCTGGTGCGGAATGAAATAAGCAGTGAGAAAAGGAAAATGGAAAAAGGTTGCCCACAAGGTTCTATTATGGGACCCGCGGCGTGGTGTTGGTGCATGGACACGCTCCTGAGTGGCATTACGAGCGAGTTCAATGCAAGCGATGTTGAAGTAATTGCGTATGCGGACGACCTGCTGATGGTCGTAAAGGGCGACTCACGCACGGCGTTGGAGAGGCTAGGAGGAATACTACTAGCCAGAGTAGAACAATGGTGCGAAGAGCACAAGCTTGCTGTGTCCGAGGACAAGACAAAGGCAATGCTCATGAAAGGAAAGCTAAGTGCACAAAGGCTCCCCGCTATTAGAGTCAACGGTAAACGCATCCGCTACTGTACAAAGTACAAGTATCTGGGTATCTGGATAGACGAAAAGTTTTCCTTCATACCACACGTAAAGGACAAGAGAGGGAGCGTGACAAAATTTGCAATGTCCATAAAGAGGCTAGCCAAGGACGAATGGGGGATAAGGACGGATACCATGTGCACAATATATAGAAGTGTATGTGTACCTATAATGACGTACGGCGCAGCGCTCTGGTACCAGGCAGCCGATAAAGTGCTAATGAGACGACACATGGACGCGGCGCAGAGAGCGATGCTCCTCTCCATGACGCGGGCATGCCGCACTACGTCGACGGTGGCAATGCAGGTTGTTGCAGGGTGCCTTCCGCTCGACCTCGAAGTAATTAAAAGAGGGTTAGTGTACCGAGTGAAGAAAAACGAATATACAAGATGGAGGGACTACGAGTACGTACCTAGAGAAGACACCGAGAGCCTGGAAGCTGAGCTGAAAATAGAAAAGAAGCGGATTAATGAAAAAATTGTTATTGAATGGCAGAATAGGTGGGATGGAAGCGAACATGGACGGGACCTATACAGGTTCGTGAGAGGAGTGACATTTAAGCAGGAGAAGAGTTGGTTCACCCCTAGTAGATTTGCGGTGTACCTGCTAACGGGATACGGGCCGATAAACGACTCGCTGGAACGGAGAAATTTAACGGGTGAAGGGATGTGTCAGGTTTGTGGCATAGGAGAAAGGGAAACAGTCGACCACATGGTGTGGTACTGTGAGCAGTATGAGGATATAAGATACCCGGAACTTCGAGGAACAAGAGAACACGGAGGGCTCATACGTACCAAGAGCCTTTTCGAGAAGTTTAATGCGTTTGCGCGAGAGCTGTTCGAGAGAAGAAAGGCTCACCTGCAAAGAGAGGAAGAACTTGAAGACGAGCAATCCAATGGGAGCTAGAAGTAGATGTAGGTCCGCCTCCAAGCGGCAGGGACGGGCAACGGCTGTGGAAAAGGCCGGCGAAGAGACCTAGAATGCAAATAAAGGGGGAGTGTGAGATGGTACTAAACTAGTATAGAAAGCTGGAAATAAAGCAGATCAAGCGGAAATGAGCGAGGAGCTCGATAGCCGCAGCACAAGGTGCACAAGAAGAGAAAAAAAAAAAAAAAAAAAAAAATGTCCCTATCTACTGGCGGGAGTAACTATGACTCTCTTAGTTATAGTTCAGCAAGCAACCCCCTTTTCGTGGGTCCCGCTATTAATACAGGCCGAAGGGTTCCGCCCTGGAGGCCTGTAGAACTGAGAGTTGCCTCTGCGAACATTGTTACCGGGTACGCGCCTCCGTCCCGGATATAGACACAGAGGGGCTGGGAGTAGCTATATCTATGGCTCTCCCACCTCGAACGCACTAAGTGAATTTCAATTTGCTTGTTACCGGGTACGCGCCTCCGTCCCGGATATAGACACAGAGGGGCTTGGGAGTAGCTATAGCTATAACTCTTCCATTTTCGAACGCAATAACCGAAATTGAATTTGCTTGTACGAAATTGAACGAGTCGGAGCAGAATTTAATTCGTACTTGAACGAGAACGGGAACACTGAACGCCTTTAGGTGCTTCCGGTTCCAGGAGAGCCAGTATCCATGGCTCTTCTACTTTGAACGGATTGAATTTGAACGAAATTGAACGAGTCGGAACAAATTCAAATGTGAATTCGAACGAGAACGGGAACACTGAACGCCTTTAGGTGCTCCCCGTTCCAACCCTCTATCATCCTCGGAACCCCTGCCCGTCCTCCCAATCCCTGGTGTGCCCTGACGGCTCTTGTCGGACTCATTCGCCTCACGAGGTGACTGAGAACGACAAGGACTGCCTAAGGATCCCGCTGGGCCCGCGTCGCCGTGGCCGCAAGGCTGTAGCATACTCGGAACCGGGGGATGCGCGCGTGTGAAAGTGTGGATGAGTATATGTATTTGTATGGGTGCGTTTTTTTTTTTTTTTTTTTTTTTTTTTTTTTTTTTTTTTTAGGTACTCGCAGGGGACATCGGCTTCACCGATGATGGGAAGCGACGCTCCCACGACCCCCGTCAACCCCCAAGGCCAAGCTGGACCGTCGTGGTAAGGGCCTCGTGACAGGAAGGGGTTTCGTTCCTGCCGCTTACGATGGGGACTGGAGCGGTTGGCGACCCTCGCAGTCCTTAAGCAACAATTGCCCGGGTGGGACAAGGCGGCTCTGGACCACCGTGTGACATACTTTCCGACCATACTCGTGGGAACAAAATGGCATCAAACAGCACAACAACGACGACGACGATGATGGAGATAAGGAGGAGTGCGCGACTGGCAGCCCGGTCATCGAGAACACCCAGCGCTGGAGGATCGGGCCACCATGTAGCTGGGTCGAGCACCTGCGGGGCCTCAAGGGTGCACGCGGCCCTGATTCAGATGCCTCCCCCCTCTTCGCGCGACGTAATTGGTTGTTCCCCACGAGACCCCCAGCGAGCTCCCCTGCGAGGTGGCCCTGACGGGCAGGTTTTCGGCCTTCGTGCCGTCCGAGTAGTTTTGAATAGGTGGGATAGAGGAGTAGGGCCGTGTGCGGCAGTCGCAGATGCCGCAGCGACGCACACCGTAGGCGCGAACAACGCGAGTAGAAATAGACGCAAGGAAAGCGAAATTCAGCCACCGGTGGCTGCTCATGCCGAAGAGATAGGACCGACACCTGAAAACGCGACCGCGAACCCCCACCGTAACGTAGATAGGGCCGACGCGCCGGGCGACGGCAATGCCACGGATATTAGGGTGCTACAGCTGAATATGAGGCGTTCAGCTGTAGTCACAGGAGAGGTTCGTGCGCTCACTGGGCAGAAGCGACTGGACGTCCTGTTATTACAGGAACCATACGTCCGGAAGCAGGGCCAGAGCCACACATTTTACGGATTAGGAACTGGAATCAGGGTAGCCGCGGTCCGCTCCGAGAAGCCTTGGGCGGCTGTGGCCATCTGCAACCCCTCATTCCAGATGATCTTCGTCTCACAGCTGAGCACGACACATTGCGTATGTGTAGAAGTGACGGCACCCGGATCCTCGTTCTATGCCATCTCCCATTACTTCCAATGGAAAGATGACATCGAAGATCACCTCAGACACCTCGCTATGGTGCTCCGTTCTCTGAGGGGGAAGAGAGTATTAATAGCGTTAGATTCGAATGCGCGCTCGACCCAATGGGGACCCCAGAGGACCAACGAGCGCGGAAGCAGGCTCGAAAGACTCATCGAGGAGTTTGACCTGTGTATAGTGAACGACAGGAGCCAGCCCCCAACTTACTGGACGCCAAGGGGATCGTCATACATCGACGTTACCCTGGTGACGTCATCCATGTCCCAACTCATTAGGGAATGGAGGGTAAGGGAGGACTGGACAACGAGCGACCACAATGCCGTGGACATCAGGCTTCGCACCCCAAGAACCGCGAGAGACGACCAGTGCTCCGGTTCCAGTCGGTTCAACACTCGTAGGGCTGACTGGGAGCTGTTCGCTGCGACTCTCGGGGACTTGTCGGCTGCGAGGCTTGAAGAACTCCCACTCTCATCGGCGGCGGAGGTCGAGCATATGGCCAAGACTCTCACGGACGTCCTCACGGACGCCTGCATCGAGTCTATGCCAAGGAAAAAGCAATTTAGGAAGTCCAATCCGTGGTGGACACAGGCACTCACAAACCTCAAGAAGGGAGTGTACCAGCGCAGACGCGCGTTTCAGAAGGAAAGATTCTTGCCCGAACGCCTCGTTAAACTGCAGCAGTATCGCTCTTCTTTGCGTCTGTATAGCAGGGAGGTGCGAAAGGTAAAACTCGACAGCTGGAGATCGTTCGTTACGTCGCACGGGAACTCGGAGGCTTGGGGCTTCGTTTATAAGCAACAGGCCAACAAACTCCGAATTGAGAAAGTGCTCAGCACGATCCGGCATAACGGCACGATCACTATGAACATGAAAGAAGCCTTCTCCAGACGCACGTCCCAGACGACCGGGAAGCAGAGGACACCCCCCAACAAAGGGAAATCAGAGCTCGTGCAGATATCGCACCGAACTCTCCCGACACCCCACCCTTCACAAAGGAGGAGATTGCAGCGGTTGTGCGATTCCTCAAATGTGACAAAGCACCGGGACCTGACCTTATCGAGGTTATGGTGCTAAAACATGCCTTTGCTTCCATCCCAGATCAAATAGTTAGGCTCTTCAACGGGTGCCTTCAATGGGGCGTCTTTCCCTCTGCCTGGAAGGTGGGCTCCCTGAGAACCCTCCTGAAAGGTGAGGATAAGGACGAGATGGACCCGAAATCGTACAGGCCAATCTGCCTTCTCTCCGTGATCGGAAAACTCTTCGAAAGAATCCTCAAGGGCCGAATCGCAACGACAGCGATGACCCCCGAGAGGATCTCCGCCCGACAATACGGCTTCGTCTCCGGAAAGTCGACGGATGACGCGATCTTCGAGCTGCGGCGAATGGTTGACGCCTCTGAGGAGGTTTACACCGTCGCCCTGCTCTTCGATATATCCGGGGCCTTCGACAACGTATGGTGGCCTCTGGTATTAGACAGTCTTAGGAACAAGGAGTGCCCGCGGAATATATTTGAAGTAGTCCGCAGCTACTTTGACAATAGGAAAGTGCAGATTACGTGGGGGGACGAAGAGGTTTCCAAGCCCGCCACCAGGGGATGCCCGCAAGGGTCGGTCCTCGGCCCGGCATGCTGGAACCTCATGTTCGACGGACTCCTCAGAATCCTCGAGGACATAGTCCCGAACAACTTTGTTGCATATGCGGACGATCTCCTCGTCGTGATTAAAGGCAACTCGCGTAGGGAAATCGAGGTACAGGGCCAGATGGTC
>OX637863.1:19631685-19641685 GCA_951802705.1 Netelia virgata | reverse complement strand
AATACTATAGACGACGCGAGCGGCGTTGGACTTGTAATTTTTTTTTTTTTTTTTTTTTTTTTTTTTTTTTTTTTTTTTATTCTCCGTCCCGTTCAACAGCCGGATCCTGTCGATATTCATTCTCGAACTCCCCGCGGGACACGGGTCCGCTCTTCAATTCTCGACCCCGATCGGTCCACGCCTCGTTTCATGCCCTCGATCGGTCCACGGGCAAAATTCCACGCCCGATCGGTCCACGCGTCCGAGCAATACTATAGACGACGCGAGCGGCGTTGGACTTGTAATTTTTTTTTTTTTTTTTTTTTTTTTTTTTTTTTTTTTATTCTCCGTCCCGTTCAACAGCCGGATCCTATCGATATTCATTCTCGAACTCCCCGCGGGACACGGGTCCGCTCTTCAATTCTCGACCCCGATCGGTCCACGCCTCGTTTCATGCCCTCGATCGGTCCACGGGCAAAATTCCACGCCCGATCGGTCCACGCGTCCGAGCAATACTATAGACGACGCGAGCGGCGTTGGACTTGTAATTTTTTTTTTTTTTTTTTTTTTTTTTTTTTTTTTTTTTTTATTCTCCGTCCCGTTCAACAGCCGGATCCTGTCGATATTCATTCTCGAACTCCCCGCGGGACACGGGTCCGCTCTTCAATTCTCGACCCCGATCGGTCCACGCCTCGTTTCATGCCCTCGATCGGTCCACGGGCAACATTCCACGCCCGATCGGTCCACGCGTCCGAGCAATACTATAGACGACGCGAGCGGCGTTGGACTTGTAATTTTTTTTTTTTTTTTTTTTTTTTTTTTTTTTTTTTTTTTTATTCTCCGTCCCGTTCAACAGCCGGATCCTATCGATATTCATTCTCGAACTCCCCGCGGGACACGGGTCCGCTCTTCAATTCTCGACCCCGATCGGTCCACGCCTCGTTTCATGCCCTCGATCGGTCCACGGGCGAAATTCCACGCCCGATCGGTCCACGCGTCCGAGCAATACTATAGACGACGCGAGCGGCGTTGGACTTGTAATTTTTTTTTTTTTTTTTTTTTTTTTTTTTTTTTTTTATTCTCCGTCCCGTTCAACAGCCGGATCCTATCGATATTCATTCTCGAACTCCCCGCGGGACACGGGTCCGCTCTTCAATTCTCGACCCCGATCGGTCCACGCCTCGTTTCATGCCCTCGATCGGTCCACGGGCAAAATTCCACGCCCGATCGGTCCACGCGTCCGAGCAATACTATAGACGACGCGAGCGGCGTTGGACTTGTAATTTTTTTTTTTTTTTTTTTGTTTTTTTTTTTTTTTTTTTATTCTCCGTCCCGTTCAACAGCCGGATCCTGTCGATATTCATTCTCGAACTCCCCGCGGGACACGGGTCCGCTCTTCAATTCTCGACCCCGATCGGTCCACGCCTCGTTTCATGCCCTCGATCGGTCCACGGGCAAAATTCCACGCCCGATCGGTCCACGCGTCCGAGCAATACTATAGACGACGCGAGCGGCGTTGGACTTGTAATTTTTTTTTTTTTTTTTTTTTTTTTTTTTTTTTTTTTTTATTCTCCGTCCCGTTCAACAGCCGGATCCTGTCGATATTCATTCTCGAACTCCCCGCGGGACACGGGTCCGCTCTTCAATTCTCGACCCCGATCGGTCCACGCCTCGTTTCATGCCCTCGATCGGTCCACGGGCAAAATTCCACGCCCGATCGGTCCACGCGTCCGAGCAATACTATAGACGACGCGAGCGGCGTTGGACTTGTAATTTTTTTTTTTTTTTTTTTTTTTTTTTTTTTTTTTTTTTATTCTCCGTCCCGTTCAACAGCCGGATCCTGTCGATATTCATTCTCGAACTCCCCGCGGGACACGGGTCCGCTCTTCAATTCTCGACCCCGATCGGTCCACGCCTCGTTTCATGCCCTCGATCGGTCCACGGGCAAAATTCCACGCCCGATCGGTCCACGCGTCCGAGCAATACTATAGACGACGCGAGCGGCGTTGGACTTGTAATTTTTTTTTTTTTTTTTTTTTTTTTTTTTTTTTTTTTTTTTTTATTCTCCGTCCCGTTCAACAGCCGGATCCTGTCGATATTCATTCTCGAACTCCCCGCGGGACACGGGTCCGCTCTTCAATTCTCGACCCCGATCGGTCCACGCCTCGTTTCATGCCCTCGATCGGTCCACGGGCAAAATTCCACGCCCGATCGGTCCACGCGTCCGAGCAATACTATAGACGACGCGAGCGGCGTTGGACTTGTAATTTTTTTTTTTTTTTTTTTTTTTTTTTTTTTTTTTTTATTCTCCGTCCCGTTCAACAGCCGGATCCTGTCGATATTCATTCTCGAACTCCCCGCGGGACACGGGTCCGCTCTTCAATTCTCGACCCCGATCGGTCCACGCCTCGTTTCATGCCCTCGATCGGTCCACGGGCAAAATTCCACGCCCGATCGGTCCACGCGTCCGAGCAATACTATAGACGACGCGAGCGGCGTTGGACTTGTAATTTTTTTTTTTTTTTTTTTTTTTTTTTTTTTTTTTTTTTATTCTCCGTCCCGTTCAACAGCCGGATCCTGTCGATATTCATTCTCGAACTCCCCGCGGGACACGGGTCCGCTCTTCAATTCTCGACCCCGATCGGTCCACGCCTCGTTTCATGCCCTCGATCGGTCCACGGGCAAAATTCCACGCCCGATCGGTCCACGCGTCCGAGCAATACTATAGACGACGCGAGCGGCGTTGGACTTGTAATTTTTTTTTTTTTTTTTTTTTTTTTTTTTTTTTTTTTTTTATTCTCCGTCCCGTTCAACAGCCGGATCCTGTCGATATTCATTCTCGAACTCCCCGCGGGACACGGGTCCGCTCTTCAATTCTCGACCCCGATCGGTCCACGCCTCGTTTCATGCCCTCGATCGGTCCACGGGCAAAATTCCACGCCCGATCGGTCCACGCGTCCGAGCAATACTATAGACGACGCGAGCGGCGTTGGACTTGTAATTTTTTTTTTTTTTTTTTTTTTTTTTTTTTTTTTTTTTATTCTCCGTCCCGTTCAACAGCCGGATCCTATCGATATTCATTCTCGAACTCCCCGCGGGACACGGGTCCGCTCTTCAATTCTCGACCCCGATCGGTCCACGCCTCGTTTCATGCCCTCGATCGGTCCACGGGCAAAATTCCACGCCCGATCGGTCCACGCGTCCGAGCAATACTATAGACGACGCGAGCGGCGTTGGACTTGTAATTTTTTTTTTTTTTTTTTTTTTTTTTTTTTTTTTTTTTTATTCTCCGTCCCGTTCAACAGCCGGATCCTGTCGATATTCATTCTCGAACTCCCCGCGGGACACGGGTCCGCTCTTCAATTCTCGACCCCGATCGGTCCACGCCTCGTTTCATGCCCTCGATCGGTCCACGGGCAAAATTCCACGCCCGATCGGTCCACGCGTCCGAGCAATACTATAGACGACGCGAGCGGCGTTGGACTTGTAATTTTTTTTTTTTTTTTTTTTTTTTTTTTTTTTTTTTTTATTCTCCGTCCCGTTCAACAGCCGGATCCTGTCGATATTCATTCTCGAACTCCCCGCGGGACACGGGTCCGCTCTTCAATTCTCGACCCCGATCGGTCCACGCCTCGTTTCATGCCCTCGATCGGTCCACGGGCAAAATTCCACGCCCGATCGGTCCACGCGTCCGAGCAATACTATAGACGACGCGAGCGGCGTTGGACTTGTAATTTTTTTTTTTTTTTTTTTTTTTTTTTTTTTTTTTTTTTTTATTCTCCGTCCCGTTCAACAGCCGGATCCTGTCGATATTCATTCTCGAACTCCCCGCGGGACACGGGTCCGCTCTTCAATTCTCGACCCCGATCGGTCCACGCCTCGTTTCATGCCCTCGATCGGTCCACGGGCAAAATTCCACGCCCGATCGGTCCACGCGTCCGAGCAATACTATAGACGACGCGAGCGGCGTTGGACTTGTAATTTTTTTTTTTTTTTTTTTTTTTTTTTTTTTTTTTTTTATTCTCCGTCCCGTTCAACAGCCGGATCCTGTCGATATTCATTCTCGAACTCCCCGCGGGACACGGGTCCGCTCTTCAATTCTCGACCCCGATCGGTCCACGCCTCGTTTCATGCCCTCGATCGGTCCACGGGCAAAATTCCACGCCCGATCGGTCCACGCGTCCGAGCAATACTATAGACGACGCGAGCGGCGTTGGACTTGTAATTTTTTTTTTTTTTTTTTTTTTTTTTTTTTTTTTTTTTTTATTCTCCGTCCCGTTCAACAGCCGGATCCTGTCGATATTCATTCTCGAACTCCCCGCGGGACACGGGTCCGCTCTTCAATTCTCGACCCCGATCGGTCCACGCCTCGTTTCATGCCCTCGATCGGTCCACGGGCAAAATTCCACGCCCGATCGGTCCACGCGTCCGAGCAATACTATAGACGACGCGAGCGGCGTTGGACTTGTAATTTTTTTTTTTTTTTTTTTTTTTTTTTTTTTTTTTTTTTATTCTCCGTCCCGTTCAACAGCCGGATCCTGTCGATATTCATTCTCGAACTCCCCGCGGGACACGGGTCCGCTCTTCAATTCTCGACCCCGATCGGTCCACGCCTCGTTTCATGCCCTCGATCGGTCCACGGGCAAAATTCCACGCCCGATCGGTCCACGCGTCCGAGCAATACTATAGACGACGCGAGCGGCGTTGGACTTGTAATTTTTTTTTTTTTTTTTTTTTTTTTATTCTCCGTCCCGTTCAACAGCCGGATCCTGTCGATATTCATTCTCGAACTCCCCGCGGGACACGGGTCCGCTCTTCAATTCTCGACCCCGATCGGTCCACGCCTCGTTTCATGCCCTCGATCGGTCCACGGGCAAAATTCCACGCCCGATCGGTCCACGCGTCCGAGCAATACTATAGACGACGCGAGCGGCGTTGGACTTGTAATTTTTTTTTTTTTTTTTTTTTTTTTTTTTTTTTTTTTTATTCTCCGTCCCGTTCAACAGCCGGATCCTGTCGATATTCATTCTCGAACTCCCCGCGGGACACGGGTCCGCTCTTCAATTCTCGACCCCGATCGGTCCACGCCTCGTTTCATGCCCTCGATCGGTCCACGGGCAAAATTCCACGCCCGATCGGTCCACGCGTCCGAGCAATACTATAGACGACGCGAGCGGCGTTGGACTTGTAATTTTTTTTTTTTTTTTTTTTTTTTTTTTTTTTTTTTTTTTATTCTCCGTCCCGTTCAACAGCCGGATCCTGTCGATATTCATTCTCGAACTCCCCGCGGGACACGGGTCCGCTCTTCAATTCTCGACCCCGATCGGTCCACGCCTCGTTTCATGCCCTCGATCGGTCCACGGGCAAAATTCCACGCCCGATCGGTCCACGCGTCCGAGCAATACTATAGACGACGCGAGCGGCGTTGGACTTGTAATTTTTTTTTTTTTTTTTTTTTTTTTTTTTTTTTTTTTTATTCTCCGTCCCGTTCAACAGCCGGATCCTGTCGATATTCATTCTCGAACTCCCCGCGGGACACGGGTCCGCTCTTCAATTCTCGACCCCGATCGGTCCACGCCTCGTTTCATGCCCTCGATCGGTCCACGGGCAAAATTCCACGCCCGATCGGTCCACGCGTCCGAGCAATACTATAGACGACGCGAGCGGCGTTGGACTTGTAATTTTTTTTTTTTTTTTTTTTTTTTTTTTTTTTTTTTTTTTATTCTCCGTCCCGTTCAACAGCCGGATCCTGTCGATATTCATTCTCGAACTCCCCGCGGGACACGGGTCCGCTCTTCAATTCTCGACCCCGATCGGTCCACGCCTCGTTTCATGCCCTCGATCGGTCCACGGGCAAAATTCCACGCCCGATCGGTCCACGCGTCCGAGCAATACTATAGACGACGCGAGCGGCGTTGGACTTGTAATTTTTTTTTTTTTTTTTTTTTTTTTTTTTTTTTTTTTTTTATTCTCCGTCCCGTTCAACAGCCGGATCCTGTCGATATTCATTCTCGAACTCCCCGCGGGACACGGGTCCGCTCTTCAATTCTCGACCCCGATCGGTCCACGCCTCGTTTCATGCCCTCGATCGGTCCACGGGCAAAATTCCACGCCCGATCGGTCCACGCGTCCGAGCAATACTATAGACGACGCGAGCGGCGTTGGACTTGTAATTTTTTTTTTTTTTTTTTTTTTTTTTTTTTTTTTTTTATTCTCCGTCCCGTTCAACAGCCGGATCCTATCGATATTCATTCTCGAACTCCCCGCGGGACACGGGTCCGCTCTTCAATTCTCGACCCCGATCGGTCCACGCCTCGTTTCATGCCCTCGATCGGTCCACGGGCAAAATTCCACGCCCGATCGGTCCACGCGTCCGAGCAATACTATAGACGACGCGAGCGGCGTTGGACTTGTAATTTTTTTTTTTTTTTTTTTTTTTTTTTTTTTTTTTTTTTATTCTCCGTCCCGTTCAACAGCCGGATCCTGTCGATATTCATTCTCGAACTCCCCGCGGGACACGGGTCCGCTCTTCAATTCTCGACCCCGATCGGTCCACGCCTCGTTTCATGCCCTCGATCGGTCCACGGGCAAAATTCCACGCCCGATCGGTCCACGCGTCCGAGCAATACTATAGACGACGCGAGCGGCGTTGGACTTGTAATTTTTTTTTTTTTTTTTTTTTTTTTTTTTTTTTTTTTTATTCTCCGTCCCGTTCAACAGCCGGATCCTGTCGATATTCATTCTCGAACTCCCCGCGGGACACGGGTCCGCTCTTCAATTCTCGACCCCGATCGGTCCACGCCTCGTTTCATGCCCTCGATCGGTCCACGGGCAAAATTCCACGCCCGATCGGTCCACGCGTCCGAGCAATACTATAGACGACGCGAGCGGCGTTGGACTTGTAATTTTTTTTTTTTTTTTTTTTTTTTTTTTTTTTTTTTTTTATTCTCCGTCCCGTTCAACAGCCGGATCCTGTCGATATTCATTCTCGAACTCCCCGCGGGACACGGGTCCGCTCTTCAATTCTCGACCCCGATCGGTCCACGCCTCGTTTCATGCCCTCGATCGGTCCACGGGCAAAATTCCACGCCCGATCGGTCCACGCGTCCGAGCAATACTATAGACGACGCGAGCGGCGTTGGACTTGTAATTTTTTTTTTTTTTTTTTTTTTTATTCTCCGTCCCGTTCAACAGCCGGATCCTGTCGATATTCATTCTCGAACTCCCCGCGGGACACGGGTCCGCTCTTCAATTCTCGACCCCGATCGGTCCACGCCTCGTTTCATGCCCTCGATCGGTCCACGGGCAAAATTCCACGCCCGATCGGTCCACGCGTCCGAGCAATACTATAGACGACGCGAGCGGCGTTGGACTTGTAATTTTTTTTTTTTTTTTTTTTTTTTTTTTTTTTTTATTCTCCGTCCCGTTCAACAGCCGGATCCTATCGATATTCATTCTCGAACTCCCCGCGGGACACGGGTCCGCTCTTCAATTCTCGACCCCGATCGGTCCACGCCTCGTTTCATGCCCTCGATCGGTCCACGGGCGAAATTCCACGCCCGATCGGTCCACGCGTCCGAGCAATACTATAGACGACGCGAGCGGCGTTGGACTTGTAATTTTTTTTTTTTTTTTTTTTTTTTTTTTTTTTTTTTATTCTCCGTCCCGTTCAACAGCCGGATCCTGTCGATATTCATTCTCGAACTCCCCGCGGGACACGGGTCCGCTCTTCAATTCTCGACCCCGATCGGTCCACGCCTCGTTTCATGCCCTCGATCGGTCCACGGGCAAAATTCCACGCCCGATCGGTCCACGCGTCCGAGCAATACTATAAACGACGCGAGCGGCGTTGGACTTGTAATTTTTTTTTTTTTTTTTTTTTTTTTTTTATTCTCCGTCCCGTTCAACAGCCGGATCCTGTCGATATTCATTCTCGAACTCCCCGCGGGACACGGGTCCGCTCTTCAATTCTCGACCCCGATCGGTCCACGCCTCGTTTCATGCCCTCGATCGGTCCACGGGCAAAATTCCACGCCCGATCGGTCCACGCGTCCGAGCAATACTATAGACGACGCGAGCGGCGTTGGACTTGTAATTTTTTTTTTTTTTTTTTTTTTTTTTTTTTTTTTTTTTTATTCTCCGTCCCGTTCAACAGCCGGATCCTGTCGATATTCATTCTCGAACTCCCCGCGGGACACGGGTCCGCTCTTCAATTCTCGACCCCGATCGGTCCACGCCTCGTTTCATGCCCTCGATCGGTCCACGGGCAAAATTCCACGCCCGATCGGTCCACGCGTCCGAGCAATACTATAGACGACGCGAGCGGCGTTGGACTTGTAATTTTTTTTTTTTTTTTTTTTTTTTTTTTTTTTTTTTTTATTCTCCGTCCCGTTCAACAGCCGGATCCTGTCGATATTCATTCTCGAACTCCCCGCGGGACACGGGTCCGCTCTTCAATTCTCGACCCCGATCGGTCCACGCCTCGTTTCATGCCCTCGATCGGTCCACGGGCAAAATTCCACGCCCGATCGGTCCACGCGTCCGAGCAATACTATAGACGACGCGAGCGGCGTTGGACTTGTAATTTTTTTTTTTTTTTTTTTTTTTTTTTTTTTTTTTTTTTATTCTCCGTCCCGTTCAACAGCCGGATCCTGTCGATATTCATTCTCGAACTCCCCGCGGGACACGGGTCCGCTCTTCAATTCTCGACCCCGATCGGTCCACGCCTCGTTTCATGCCCTCGATCGGTCCACGGGCAAAATTCCACGCCCGATCGGTCCACGCGTCCGAGCAATACTATAGACGACGCGAGCGGCGTTGGACTTGTAATTTTTTTTTTTTTTTTTTTTTTTATTCTCCGTCCCGTTCAACAGCCGGATCCTGTCGATATTCATTCTCGAACTCCCCGCGGGACACGGGTCCGCTCTTCAATTCTCGACCCCGATCGGTCCACGCCTCGTTTCATGCCCTCGATCGGTCCACGGGCAAAATTCCACGCCCGATCGGTCCACGCGTCCGAGCAATACTATAGACGACGCGAGCGGCGTTGGACTTGTAATTTTTTTTTTTTTTTTTTTTTTTTTTTTTTTTTTTATTCTCCGTCCCGTTCAACAGCCGGATCCTATCGATATTCATTCTCGAACTCCCCGCGGGACACGGGTCCGCTCTTCAATTCTCGACCCCGATCGGTCCACGCCTCGTTTCATGCCCTCGATCGGTCCACGGGCGAAATTCCACGCCCGATCGGTCCACGCGTCCGAGCAATACTATAGACGACGCGAGCGGCGTTGGACTTGTAATTTTTTTTTTTTTTTTTTTTTTTTTTTTTTTTTTTTATTCTCCGTCCCGTTCAACAGCCGGATCCTGTCGATATTCATTCTCGAACTCCCCGCGGGACACGGGTCCGCTCTTCAATTCTCGACCCCGATCGGTCCACGCCTCGTTTCATGCCCTCGATCGGTCCACGGGCAAAATTCCACGCCCGATCGGTCCACGCGTCCGAGCAATACTATAAACGACGCGAGCGGCGTTGGACTTGTAATTTTTTTTTTTTTTTTTTTTTTTTTTTTATTCTCCGTCCCGTTCAACAGCCGGATCCTGTCGATATTCATTCTCGAACTCCCCGCGGGACACGGGTCCGCTCTTCAATTCTCGACCCCGATCGGTCCACGCCTCGTTTCATGCCCTCGATCGGTCCACGGGCAAAATTCCACGCCCGATCGGTCCACGCGTCCGAGCAATACTATAGACGACGCGAGCGGCGTTGGACTTGTAATTTTTTTTTTTTTTTTTTTTTTTTTTTTTTTTTTATTCTCCGTCCCGTTCAACAGCCGGATCCTATCGATATTCATTCTCGAACTTCCCTCGCAACCAGTCTGAAATTATAGCACGGCGCCGTCGCATTTTTCAGAAAGCCGACCGGTTCACGTGAAACTTCCATGAATAATGGACATAAGCTCGACCGGGTTACAGTCATTTCCACAAAATAATTTCAATATAGTCGTTTTCGTAAAAAAATCAT
>OX637863.1:19626685-19629185 GCA_951802705.1 Netelia virgata | reverse complement strand
TGCAATTATTCCCCATGAACGAGGAATTCCCAGTAAGCGCGAGTCATAAGCTCGCGTTGATTACGTCCCTGCCCTTTGTACACACCGCCCGTCGCTACTACCGATTGAATGATTTAGTGAGGTCTTCGGACTGGTGCGCGGCAATGTTACGGCATTGCCGATGTTGCCGGGAAGATGACCAAACTTGATCATTTAGAGGAAGTAAAAGTCGTAACAAGGTTTCCGTAGGTGAACCTGCGGAAGGATCATTAACGTACTCTATCTCTTTGCGAATAATGCAATGCAGAACAATAAAAAAGCGTACGAAAATAAAAAATATTTTAATGGGCAATGGAAGAGGGACGCTGACGCGCCTGTCCATGTGTTACCGAAAAAATATCCAATATTCGTGTTACTATAAAAATTGTGGAGGCCGGTGTTTTCGGCCACACCGTTCCTGCCCCCCCGTGCCCCCTTTTAGCGAAGGCGGCGACGCGGGGCGTGTGGGGATGGGGTTTTCGATCTCACGCGAGATGCCTTCTCAATTAGTCACGAATTTCGAACGAGGGTGTCGGAAGGCGCGAGAGTGGAGAAAAAGAGATGAGGAGGAAGGAGAGGAAGAGAGGGAACGGCGTTTGTGACGAAGTGCGATGCGGTCCCTCGAGACTGCGTCGCCGCGCGCGCGGCGTGCCCCGCCCTCCTCCCCTCGCTCATAAAACACTTTCCTTCCAAAGACAACTCCGGAGGCCAGTCAAAATGGTGAAAAAAAGTTGTTTGCGCGAGTCTGGGCAGCCTATATACCAATATAACGGAGAACAGGAGAGCGTCGGAGAAGAGAGGCGGAAAGAGAGAAAAAGAGTCGTCTCTCACCGGGACGACGAATTATCTCCTCTATTTGCTGATCGGGCGATCGCTCTCGAAACCGTTGATTATTGAGAGGAGAGGAATTCTCGTGGCAAAAATCTTGTCAGAGTCTTCCGAGGCTTTTAAATGAAATTTCGCCCAGAATCGTGGTTGCACGCGCGCATACACGAATTTGAACGGTATCGGTGCTTGTTTATAAACTCTGTTGATATTTATATCCGATGTTTAACAAAAAATCCGACCACTTATCGATTGGCCTCGTTGTCGCGGTCACGTGACTCTCATGAACAACGATGATCGTGTCGCGCCTAACGGTGCGACCGTTCGGAGTGTGTGAGAATATCATCTCTGACTGACGGCTCGCGAGAACGCGCGTCTCGTACGCGGACTCGCGAAACATTTTGTCACGGCGAATTCGGGGGTCGCTCAATGCGCGCTCGTTCCCGTTGAGATTGTGTTGATAAAGCTGTGTTTTAAAGAAAAATGAAAAAACCATACGATTACCCTGAACGGTGGATCACTTGGCTCGTGGGTCGATGAAGAACGCAGCTAATTGCGCGTCAACTTGTGAACTGCAGGACACATGAACATCGACATTTCGAACGCACATTGCGGTTCTCGGATACAATTCCCGGACCACGCCTGGCTGAGGGTCGTTTTACGCATAAAGACTGCTTATATTTTTATATTATAAAGCGAACTTTGTGGACGCTCGTCGAGGGGCGCCCGGCAACGCGCCGAAGAAGCGCGCTCCCTCGGCGTCGTCTTAAATGATATTTTCGGCGAACGATTGAAATTGTGGATTGTGGGCAAGCCGAAAAAGGGGAAGGGCCCCGGACATATCTTCATCATATGTGTGATAAGAGTGTTTGTGCCGAAGTGACTTTGCAGAGCAACATCGTTAGAACGCGAATTGAAATTTTTTTGCGATATATAATAATATGGCATTTTTCATCCGTTGTGCATAGCAAAGCGCGCGCGCGCAGTCTCTCTTAACGAGAGACGGATCTGCCTTCCGGGCGAAGCCCCCGCCCACTCCCACGTTTCTTTCAGAAGCCGTCAAGCGATGCCCGTTTCGGATTATATATTATTGGCGCATTAAAGTGTAAAAAGCTTTCTGTTGCTGCATGTATCCGGCCATCGTGTCAACGAGATTATCGAAGATTTTGAGATATTTGCGTCGTACCGAGTTTGCGGATGCGTGTGCGTGGCGAGTAAAGCCAAGAGCCGGAGAGACGATTCTCGCTCTCGTTCTACACAAACCGCACGGCCGGTCGATCGGGTCCATGGGCTACTTGTAGTTTGAAAGGACAGATGCGACTGCGTAGCCGTGTCGCGGTGTTGTTGGGTTGTTTATAATATTCAACCAGCAGAGAAAAGAACGACGACGGAGAAATCATTCGAACGATCTCTTTTTCCCTGGCTCTCATCTCGCCACGAGAGTAGTGTCGTGTGTCGTCGTCGTGGTGGTGTGCGTACGCGCCACACACCACACACTCACACACAGACAACACCACCATGCAATACGCGTTGATCTCGGTCGCCGGCGTGTATAAATCGAACACTTGAAGTAATCTCAGTCTAATTGACTTGACGACCTCAGAGCAGGCGAGACTACCCGCTGAATTTAAGCATATTACTAAGCGGAGGAAAAGAA
>OX637863.1:19619185-19621685 GCA_951802705.1 Netelia virgata | reverse complement strand
CGCGGGCCGTGATGGCCGAGGTCGGGCAGGTGCTGATCGAGGACCGATTCGACGCTGCTCTCTTGCAGGAGCCGTATCTCCGTTCGGGCGGGTTCATTGCGGGCCTCCCGGCGTGGATGCGGGTCTTCCGGAGCGGCGATGCGAGTTCGGCCGTCGTGTTGTCCAATGCCCTTTTGGATGCGACGGTGGTCTCGGTGGCGACCGGGGACTGTGGGGCGACGGTGTGGGTGCGCGGTGCTTTCGGGGAGGTTTACCTCTCCTCCATGTACTGCCGTCACGGAGAGCCCCTTGGCGAGTACCTTCAGTATCTGGAGTGGATATTTACCCGATTGCAGGGGGCTCCGGTGCTGGCGGGCATGGACGCGAACGCTGTGTCGCGCCTGTGGCACTCCAAGAACCGGATCAGAGGTGCCCAGAATGCCGTGCGGGGAGGCGAGTTTGAGGCCTTCATTGTCGCTGGCGACTTGGAGGTCTTGAATGAGCCAAGCCGGGAGTTCACGTTCGACGGACCTAGGGGGAGGTCGGACATCGATGTGACTCTGGGAAGGGCGGTGGGCCGTCTGTACCGGTCCGGCTGGCGCGTCCAGCCGGGCCTGGTTCAGTCGGACCACAACGCCATTGTCGTTACCCTATCCCGGAGGGATGGTGTGGTCGGTGCCCCACTCCCTGTGTTCAGGTGGAGGACCGTCGACGTGGACTGGGCGGCGTACAAGGGTGCCCTGACCGCCGCCGCGGCCGCCCTCTCGCGAGAGGGGTTGGACGACAGGGAGCCTGCTACCCTGGCTGAGCGCGTTGCGTCCATGTTCCATGGCGTGAACGATGCTTGGCTGGGGGCGGCCTCGGAGCCGCCGCGCCGGAGATCTCGGTGGTGGTGCCGGGCCCTCACCCTGGCGAGGCGCCCCGCCAGGAGAGCGCGCACCGCCTGGCAGCGAGCCAGGAGTCGCGAGGCTCCGGAGGAGGAGCTGGCTGAGCTCAGGACCGCTTACCGCAGGGCGGACAGGGAGTTTAAGCGGCTCCTCCTCGAGAAGAAAGAGGAGAATTGGCGGGAGTTTGTGGGCGAGGTGGGTAATGCCGACCCCTGGGGCGACGTCTATCGGATCTGCCGAGGACGTCGCGGTCCAGCCGATATCGGAGGGATCCGCGTGGGGGGGGTGCTCGCTACCTCGTGGGACGCGAGTGCCAGGGCGTTGCTGGATCGCTTCTTCCCGCGGGCTCCTGAGTGTGGGACGCGGGCGGGGGCACCCCTCGCGGCGCCCGACCCCCCGGCCCCGGTGGGGGCGGGCGAGATCCGCCTCGCCCTCAAGCGAATGAAGGCGCGCACGGCCCCGGGACCTGACGGAATAACCACCGCTATGGTCCGGGTGCTTGCGTCGTCCGATGTGGGCCTCTCGGTGCTGGTGGCCATGTACAACGGGTGCTTGGGAGCTGGGGTGTTTCCGTCCCAGTGGAAGAGTGCCCGTGTCGTGGCCATCCTTAAGGGCCCCGGGAAGCCGAGGGACGAGGCCGGGTCTTATCGGCCGATCAGCCTCCTCTCGGCTCTGGGCAAACTGCTGGAGAAGGTGCTGGTGCGCCGGATTGAGCAGCGGCAGATTCATGCCCTCTCTGACCGGCAGTTTGGCTTTAGGGCTGGGAGGGGCACCGAGGATGCGTGGCATCGTGTGATGAGGATCGTCGAGGAGTCCCCCCACAAGTATGTGCTGGGCACATTTGTGGATTTCAAGGGGGCCTTCGACCATCTGAGCTGGGCTACGATCCTCGGGATCCTGAGCTGCGCCGGGTGTCCCGAGATGGACATCTGGCGAAGTTTCTTCAGTGGCCGGAGTGCCTATATGGGTTCCCGCTATGGCCGTGTTGAGGTGGAGGTGCAGAGGGGCTGCCCGCAGGGATCCATGTCGGGACCATTGTTCTGGAACATGGCCTTGGACAGCCTCCTGCGTCGCCTTCACGATGATGGTCGCGAGGTGGTTGCCTACGCCGACGACACTCTCCTCCTCAGTTCGGGGGATTCGCGCCTGAGTCTGGAGGCTCAGGCTGCTGGGTCTCTTCGGATGGTGAGCGAGTGGGGTGCTGGGGTGGCGGTTGACGTCTCTAGGGACAAGACCGTCTGCATGCTTCTCCGTGGAAAACTCGCGAGAGGCAGGCACCCTAGAGTCCTCCTGGGCGGGGGTACCGTGCCGTACAGGGAGTCGGTCAAGTACCTTGGGATCCGTGTCGGGGAGCGGTTCAATTTTGTCCCTCACCTGCACGACCTGAGGGAACGTGCCTGCTCCCTGGTTTGCGAGCTGCGGCGTGTCATGAGGAGGGACTGGGGTCTCCGGCGTAGGACTATTGGGGTCCTGTATCGGGGCCTGTTCCTCCCATGCGCGATGTATGGTGCCTCGGTCTGGGGTGGCTTCGTGCGGGCGAGGTCGACGTCTCGTGTCCTCCTCAACAGGGCGCAGCGCTCGGTCCTCCTCGCTGCGCTGCCGGTTTGTCGCACCGTCTCGACGGATGCGATGAC